>SBIQ01000039.1:0-50756 GCA_014805555.1 Astathelohania contejeani | reverse complement strand
TGTTTGATTTGACGTTTTTTGAAAAAATATAAATTATTATAATTAATTATGTGTTTAAGAATGATATAGTCTGAAATGACGTTAAACTAAAACGAGAGCTTTATAGTATCTTCAAATAATTAAAGTTTCAAACAAGTTAGAACTTATAATTTATGCCTAAAACTGTCTATCCATTTATCCGTGCTTTGCAAAAATTCATCCCACTTATTTTTATCGTTACATATAAGCGTATGTTTTGGGAAAAAATCGCAAGCCATTAATTTTCTAATTTGAATAGTATTCTTATACTTTACGCTTTGTCTAATCGACGAATATGAAAATGTCTCGATTTTTATCCAAAGCAAAAAAGGCGTCGTATCTAAATATAAAAAGTATGATCTTATAAAAATAACTTAACATCTAGGTTAAATCAAATAAAATTCAGGCATATCGCTTATAATAGAAATGTCTAAATTATAAAACTTCGGCTTAGTCAACTGAATGTCCCAATATGTATTTCGATAGCAATATAGTGAAGTTTTTGTGTTTAATTTTAAAAGTATCAACATGCAAGCAACCTTTTGTGTATAAGATGAGCCAACTTCAATATATACTATGAGTTTGATTAACATCGTTATGCGTTCCAAAGAAGAACAAAATATTTAAATTAATACAGTTGCTGTACTGGTAAAAAACCTAACAAATTATCCCAAATATAAAAAAGTTTATAGAGTATAGTTAAGGTATGCTTAAAGTATAAAAGACTCTATTTAGATAAACTAGTGTTTATTATAAAATTATGTATTTTTGTGAAATTCTACATAAAAATAAAAACATTTTTCAAAACTAGCATCGATATTTGACTCTGAAAAGTAAAAAAAAACTTAATTTAATTATTTGCAAGCACTTTATCGCGAAGTACTTTGTTTTGGATGTCTATGCAAGGAATTTTCTGAACTCACAGCGGGAATTATTATGATTAAAATTAACAAAAAATTACTGCTGAGAATTTATATAGAGTCGTGCAAATGATCTTGTAAACTCAGAAGACTTTTCTACTTGGATGATTTTGAAAATAATAATCTAAGCTAAAGCAATTTTTTGATATATTTAAAATAGAAATGTTTAATTGATCGACGATGATTCGCAATGCCAACATTATGATAAGCCTAGGAAGATTATAAACTATCTGAAAACAGGCTGTTTCAAATGCTTACTCATAACTATATTTATAGGCATAATGAGATCCTTAGGTGCGTTATTCTTGTTTTTTGAGCAAACACGGCACTAAAAAATTAGGCCCACTTGAATAATAGACCATTTTATAAATTAAAAATTGATAAAATAAAAATTATTTGATTTTTAATGAAATCATTAAACTATTGGAATTTTTTCTTTATTATGCATTCAAATAAAAAAAACAAGATATTCATAGACTCTATCTTTATCAATACCGTATTTTCCACGAAGAAACTTTTAGGAACGGGAAAAGAAACCTTCTATTGTATTCGTATGCACTAATGGATTTTTAGAATTGACGAATGAAATTGAATTATTCATCGTTAAATGCGAAACTGTCGATATCCTAGAAAAGGCTGCTCTATATGCTATACATTCATCAGTTATACATATTGTGCTTGGAAGAATATGGTTGTGTATAATTTGATACATGGTATTTTCTAATCTATCTTCATCAGGTATAATAAATGCCTTTTTTGAATTCATTTTAACACCTTCCACATACTATGTCCCATTACGCATTCTTTCACTTTCATATTTTCTCTTAAAAAACAAACTTTCGTCATTTTCAACAATAATGGATATACCATTTTTATCAATACCACCTATTCTTGCATCATTTCTAGTCATATCCTCTATACAAGTCAATCTAAGTCTTTCAGCCCATTCAACCACCGACTTTTCTGATATATTTAAATCATAAGCAATATCAAATTGTTTAGTTCTATTAATAATCTTTTATTAGATTCTAAGAACTTTGTCAATTTTTAGTTTGCTTTTGTAAAAAAACAAATTTTTTCTTATACATTGGGACCTTTTACAAGAAGATGTACATTTCCATTCATACCAGTCTATACACCTCCTTATTTTAACCAAAGACACAAGTATATCGCAAACTTCGCAAAATACACTATTGTATATAATCCCATATTTGGTTGCAAATTGAATTGCATATTCGGTATCTGCAGTAATTCTCATCAAAAATTCTTAAAAACTTAATCTCCGAGTTTGTATAAATATGTCTTTCTTCTATGATGTAAATTCTCATTTTTCTACTCATTTTAAAGCTTATCAATTTTTTATTTTTAAAAAGGTCTATTGTTCAAGAGAGCCAAAAATTATAAAAGAATTTGGCCCACAATGTCTAAGAAATTATGGAAAACAAAAGAGTCCAATTTAGGATAAGTACTAGATGAGGTCCGATATTTTTGTAAAGAATAATAGATCTGACATATTTGTGTATAATAAAAAGAGTCAAATTATTTAAACCGAGGTTAGCATTGCCAGCTAAGATAATTTTTAATTTCAAGAATAGAAAAAAAAATATATTTTAATTTCTAATAAATTCTGTTTATAATATAAGACCAAGACTAAAATATTCATTATATTATAACTTGGGTCTGAGCGGTAAATTAATATCATAAGATTGCCCTAAAGAGTTAAGTGCTCGTGAGATAGAAGACTGCACCCAATCGATCTTCCTGAGAAAACTCCAAGACGATTTCGCTAGAATATAAACAAATTAACTAGAATGTAATGAACATTAAAGATAGAATTGAGAAGGCAGTAAGGAAGTTCGGAGAAGCAAATAAAACTGACTGCAAAACGCTAACTATTAAATAAGAAGATTATTAATACTGCAGAAAATCAATTCTTTTATTAAATAAAATAAATGGTCTCGTTTGTTTGCATGATTTAAATTTTTACCATCACCCTTTATTACATTATATGATGTTCATTAACTAATGATAAATTTTTTTTTCTATAATTGAATGATATGTATTTAGATAAAAAGTTATTGACTTTTTTATATTCGTGATGTGCATCCATCAGCACTACCATGCCAAAGCCTTTCTTATTTACTTTGATTCTACTATTTAATTTCATGTTAATCTAAATAATTCGCCAAACAACAGAATATTTGTCTATAATTTTTTAATAAGTAGATTGAATATATTTCTCAATAGTTAGTATCTCGTTAAATTTTCTTAAGTAACCTTTGTGGAATTTTATCATTATCTTGTCCCATTCTATAAGATAAGGTATCATTTTAATTTTGGTTATTATAAAGAAATCAAACTGATTAATCATCTTCTTGTTCTCGCCTTGACTAACTGGAAATTATACTGGCTCGATATGCCAACTTCTACTAAAATTATTTGATTTGAGTTTTTATTGTAAATAAATATATTTGATATATATTGTTTAACCAGAATTAAGTTCTTATTCTGGTGTCGATATGATTTGAGCTATTTTTCTTTTATAACAATATCCTAAACTAAAGCAATTTTCATTTTTATTGCTTAGCACGTAATTATTATCAATAAAAGATGTAAGTATTTAAGAATCTTGCTGTATATACGTATATAGTAATAACCAAATGTTTTTTCGTATTCTATCTCTAAATAATTAATTGGTTTTTTAACTCTTGTGCAATAAAGCAAGACAATTCGTTTCTAAATTACTAGCCATTCCTATCTTAAATTTAGCATTAAAATTCTATGGCACATAATTTTTTATGGTTCATCCGAATATAATAATTTATTACGCTCAATATCTCATTCTACCATATTTTATACTATCTTCATGTTAAGTATTAAATAATATGATTTTTATAAGTATATCAAATATCTCGCATTGATTAAAATAGATTTTAAAATGGTTTATTTAAACGAAATATTTCACGATTTATGATTCCTTGGCTATACTCCAAAGGCTCTTTTTATATATAGAATAATCTGTGAGGTTCTTGGCTCAGTGCAGCAACTATCTCAATTGAGACAATCTTTTCCCCTTAAGTACTCATACCGCTGTTAGTCGAAGCCCATACCGTTTATCGGAGCCGGATCGACCTTGCAAGCAAGGCAGGGTAACTGTAGCTCGGTACTTTTAGCATCAAACCAGGGCACTTTTATCATCCTAGTGTCACTCGTAAGCATCCATATGGAGCCGTGCAGCTGACCTACCCAGAGTCCCCCTGACTGCAGACATTCCAATATAAGCGGAACGTTTGCGTGTTGCCTTGGCTTAATATAGGCGCGGGGTCTGTTTTTATATTTCTATATTCATTGTTTTTCCAGATGCGCCTCCTTTGCTCTAGATAGAGCTCAGGATATTTTCGTGAGTTTTCAATTTGGTAATGGATGCATTAACCAAATGCCATATATGTGTGAAACTTGATGGCTTTTTAACTAACCTCTAAAATCCCACCTCTGAAAGGGAATGAAGAAAATTGGTAAGTTGGCCATCTACAAAACACACACATATAGATAGACAATTTTGGACTTGAATTCAAAGTTTGTACTTGTCCAGCAGCTTCTGATACCACAAACTACTAGTAAATTCTCGCCCTAGTTTAACGTCGTTTCGAACGATTGATTAAATTAAATATTTAATCTATTTATATCGGCTGGTAACTATTTTGTTATCTTTTGACTTTTTTATATGGCCTGTAGTTGATATCCAATGATAATTTATCCTCCAAATCTTTACACGACCCCTCCCACTCGATCTCCTATGTCCATACAATCTTCAATGCTTCTTTTGTGCTCATGTGGTACTATTTCATATCTCTTGTTTATTATCACGATTAAATGTATGCCTTGGTCGTGAAGATTATATTTTATTCTTTAAAATATTTTCTAGTATGTTTGGTTACTACTCCTTACCGTGCCATACATAAATAATTGCTTTAGTTTTTGCTGATTTATATAGCAGGCCTAATTCATTTTCCAAGAATCATATTTTCTTTTTTTATCCGTTTTTACAATCTGGAAATCAATTATATTATGTATTTGTTCTTTAAAAGTATTAATCGTTATCCTTACATCAAATCGAATTTCGATTCTTTTACTTTTCATGCTCTTCTGTACTGAATAAAATCGTATTTTTGATTCGTAAAAGCAGGGTTTATTTGACAACAGAATATGAATACATCTAAGCACCTCGTTATGCCTTCGCGTATAGTCATAACTAAGCATTCAATTACAACTTGTTGTCAAAAAATCGATCAATTTTTTATTTTACCACAATGTTGGCATTATAAAGCACCATCCTCCAAAAAGCATTTATATCTTAGAATAGCAATAAATTGCCTCAGCGCAGCAATCTATCTTTTAATTATTTATCCAAATAAAAAAGTTTGTAAACTTACTAGCTCGTTGAGCAGACTGTATATAACTTTTTATAAAAGCTTTTTAATCAATTTCATAATAAAAGAACTAACGCTGAACATTTAAAAGACTTATAGCATGAACCAGCTGCTAAATAATACTTTATACTAAGATGTTAATTTATAATACATAGGTAAGTCTTTTTTGATAATTCAATTTGTAATATTGCCGCTTTTCTTGATGAAATATTTTTGTATTTTTCAGCGTGCTCAATAATTGAAGGAGCATATACTCATTTTTTATTTCGACAAAGTTATACCTCTTCTTATATCTCTTCGAGGAAGATATAATTTATTTTTAAACTCATGCTTTAAGTTTATTTAATGTTTAATTAATAAGCGCTTGATGCAAGAAATAATAAAACATTACGATGTTGGCAGGTTTCTAGTGCTATAGCTTAATTTGATAATTGACTAGAGAAATGGCATGCTCTTTTATTTCTTTAAATAACTTTTTTGGGTGAAATTATCTTTTTACAGCCTATTTACTCGTTCCAAAAGCTCACATCTTACCTTCTTGAATACACTAGCATAGTATTTCTACTATGGTCTTCAATATACATAAGCTAAGTATAAAAATATCTTATATTTAAATATATAAACACGTATTATAATAGCATCACACCCTATTCATTTTTTATTTCAATAGGTTTATATATAATTCCTTTAAGATAATGCAATGAATTAAGTAGCACACGAATATCTCCAGTTTCAATAATCAACTGATAAAATTTATTACCTATTGGAAACTCGACGCTATTTTCAATTAATTGTTTTATAAAATAAAGAAGATTTCTCAAATCATCTTCAGGTCCCTTCTTTTCATATATAGCCTCTTTTAACCCCCATACACTCGAATCATCCACTTCATCCGTTGTATGATACCTTACAACAAAATCCTTATTGAAATAGCTGCATCCAAAATCCGTTACTTTAATTTCTCCATCACAACCAACCACAATATTTTTAGAATGCCAATCACCATGGCATATATTAATTGAGTCTAAATATACAGCTGCCTTTAATACACCCTCTACAACTTTTACTAAAGGTAATTCAGATACATCGTTGATTGGTATACAGCACGAATCAAATACGAGAAATATAATATCATTTTTAATGAAATGTGTTGTTAAACTAACGATATTTGGGTGATTGATACTATACAAAGCAGTCAACTCATTAGAATAACAATTTAACATGGATTCTTTGATTGCTACTTCTTTACCATCATATATTCGCTTTCCTTTATAAACCACACCATATGTTCCTCTTCCTATGACTTTATCCAGTAAATATCCCGGAATGATTGCTCGATGATCAGATTTAAGATTCCTAATCGAATATTTATATCGCAATAGAATATTCGGTGACAATAATCTCGTCATAGTTGCTATGTTTATAATAAAAACAATTTTCATATTTAATAATATCTTTCTTAATTTAAGTATTTATTTTTGATTGACAGTTTAATAGGCTTAAAATTAAATTAGTGAAATACTTATATAAAAACTATTTTAACGTCATCGTTAAAACTTACAATTCATTTAACTAAATATGTAAAAATTGCTGTATTTTTGTGATATTTACGTAAACCCGATTTTCGTTATATCAAATATTAAAACTACTTTTAAACTTACAGTCTCTATCCTATCTACAATTTCACAATCATTCAGTTTTATTTTAAACTTTTTTTTTTTCAAAAGCTCATTATTAAACTGAGAATGAATATATCCTTTATCTATTTTATTATTCTCAATTACGCACATTATATTCTAACGTTTTATATTCTATGCAAATAGTATTGCACGTACTTTTTATTTATATAATTAAAATAAAATAAAACCAGAGAATTAGTAAATATGTTTAATGTTAATTAACATTAACGGATGTACGAACAACGATGGTTGCTAGCACTAACCTTTTACGAAATTTTAAATTGAATTGCAATATATTAACTAATGTTGTATTACCTATAAAATATTATTTAGCTATAAAATTATTATTCTTTTCATTTCTAACTATTTCACAAATTTTATTTATTATAATACTGCTCTGTCTTATAAATTATATTTTCAATTTAAGTTTATTTTTTATTTACAACTAACTCTTTTAAACATTCTTTTTACTACTATATTTTCATAGTAACTAGATTTTATCTTTAAATATTTTCTCACCGCTTCCATCAATTTTTTTTCAATTTCCTGATCTTCACACATCAGCACGATCTCATTTGGTATATCTTGTACAAATAATAACATACCTTCTACTATATTCCTCTTCCCATATATGAATAAATTACTATTTACATTATCATGCCCCATTTTTCTCTTTAAATTCTGATTACTTACTAAAAATATATTTGGTGATATTAGCTTCCCTTTTGGAATTTTTAGAGCTTTTATTTCTTTATGAAATAACAAATCTTCTTCCGATAAATTATCATATAATAAATTACAACAATGACATTTCTTATATCTTGTTGGCCCAAGATTCAATTGATATTGTTTTATTTCATCTTTTCTTTTAGTTACACATTCATTAAGTTCTTCTTTTATAACATCTGATATTTCTACATTTTTTATATTGGGCTCATCTTTCAAATTTAACAAACATTTTTTACTGAATAATATTTTACCTTTTCGTTTTATCTCAAACATCTTCATATTATAAGACATACCCCAATGCCAGAAATAATCATTTTGAAAAATCAGATTGATAATGATACACTTATCAATGCAATGCATGAATCATATAAAACCTTTGAAAAAGAGACTTCGTTTGGTACTCTTATCAAGACACACTACAAAGAAGTGATGCATACGCTTCTTTATAAATTATTGGTTGAATTTAATACGGGTGATTTTAATTCTTTAATAGCGTCTATAAGAGATGAGTTTATAATTATAAATAACTCCTTGAAACACCTTATAAAATATAAATTCGTTTATTTAACAAAACAAGCATGCATAAATTTAATTCGATTAGTGAATCAGCTAATCCCATTTAATCCTCACCACGAATCATTAATAATAAATCTACTTAGAAACAAAGACGTAAGACACGATATCAAAGTATCAGATGAAATAAGAAGTATATATATTGAAAATGGTAAACATTTTAATAGTAACTTAATAATATTTTTGATTTATTTTGGAATCGTTGGAATGGAAGAATACATTAATTCAGAAGGGATCGATATTAATAAAGCACTGGGAAGAGATTTTGTCATTCAAAAAGTTTATAATGGAGAAAGTGCAAATTTTGAATTTTTAAATTATCCTACACCTAAGCATCTTCTTATTTCTAAAATTAGACCGGATTTAGAATTAAATATTTTGTTTATGTTAGACAACAAATTAAATCATCTTAATTATTTTTATAGCTGGTTGTTTAGTCATTACATTAACACACAAGAAGTGGCAAAAGATGTACTAAGGTATCTTTCCAGTGTCTATTACACAAATAGAGATAACAATCAGTTATATAAAATAATTGATGCTATATTACAGAAATATCCTAAATTAGAATTCTTTATATTTTATGATCTTTTTTTCCATGTACGGAATGATCCAACTAACGAAATTCCTTTGAAATATTTGATATATAGCCACAAGAAAAAAAAGAAAGCAGGATGTTATATTTTTAATTATATTTATGATATATTGCAAAATAAAGAAAGAAAAGAATCATTTCAAAATTATATACAAGAATCAAATATTAATACAAATATATTTTTTGAAGAATCAAACAACGAAGAAGATACAAAAATAATATCTTATATATTTAAAATTAAGAAGAAAGGTCTGGATTATTCTAGCGTAGTCAAATATATTGAACAATTGGATTTTAAAAAGTTTTCTTTTTTAATTGAGGATATAAGGAACACAGGATTACCTTTTATACCCCACAATATTTATTATCAACTAATTGATGAGTCCATAACGTGGGATAATTATATGCAAGTGTATTTTTGGAAAATATTGGCCTATCAAAAAATTTTATTGGGATATGATGTTGACTCTTCCTTAATAAAAGCATCAAATCTTGAAAATGAATTGGAAAATCTTGAAATGCGAGATGGCTTGGAGATTTTAAAAAATTTAAAAAAGTAAGTATAGTATATTTGAAATTATAACTCATCGGCAATTCAATACTTTAAAAATATAAAAATTCGATCTTACTTTTTAAAATAATGCATAATTTAAATTTTATTAGAGAAAAATGAATATTAATAATGAAATAAATTGAAGTATAAATATAACAATTATATAAATCTACTTGTATGATTAAAATATTTTTATATAAGATCATATATTAGAAAGTATCTTTATCAAATAACTACCCACAAAGAAGTAAGTATACTTTAGACTAAAATATGTTTATAAACTAGTAAAGTAAAAAAAGTAGTTAAATGTCATGATAAATCTTGGTTAGATGGCATATCTCATATATCGGATTAGCATACATGATTATTGTGTTAATAGTTTATTTCATATAGTAAATAATCTTATATTTAATAGAATAATAAATAATATGATAGCAAAACTTATTAAATAGTAGTAGTAGCTCATAGAATGATTAGGTAGCTAAAAATAATAGAAAATACTGTTAAATAAAATATTTATGATAAGTCCTTTATTTAAACGAAATATTTCACGATTTATGATTCCTTGGATATACTCTAAAGGCTCTTTTTATATATGGAGTAATCTGTGAGGTTCTTGGCCCAGTGCAGCAACTATCTCAATTGAGACAATCTTTTCCCCTTAGGTACTCATACCGCTGTTAGTCGAAGCCAATACTGTCTATAGGAGCCGGATCGACCTTGCAAGCAAGACAGGATACCTATAGCCCGGTACTTTTTGCATCAAACCAGGGCACTTTAATCATCCTAGTGTCACTCGTAAGCGTCCATATGGAACCGTGCAGTTAACTTACCCGGAGTCCCCCTACTGCAGACATTCCAATATAAGCGGAACGTCTGCGTGTTGCCTTGGTTTAATCTAGGCGCGGGGTCTGTTTTTATATTTCTATATTCATTGTTTTTCCAAATGCGCCTTCTTTGCTCTAAATAGAGCTTAGGATATTTTCGTGAATTGTCAATTTGGTAATGGGTGCATTAACCAAATGCCATATATGTGTGAAACTTGATGGCTTTTAAACAAACCTCTAAAACTCCCACCTCTGAAGAGGAATGAAGAAAATTGGTAAGTTGGCCATCTACAAAACACACACATGGATAGACAGTTTTGGATTCGACTTCTAAGTTTGTATTTGTTCAGTGGCTTCAGACACCCCAAACTACTAGTAAATTCTCGTCCTAGTTTGACGTCATTTCGGACTTTATGATAAGTAATATTGAACATAAAATAAATAAAAAAATAAGTACGAATGAAAATGATTGTGATTGATCAATGTTTAATTCTATGTTTATAATGAAGGCTTATTTAATATACAAGAATATTCACATTTCGAGATAAGTTAGCAGGATATTAGTTTTTTTCATATTTAATTTTAAATATATTGATTAGACTGTTAATAATACTGAAGGATTCGCTGATAATGAAACAGAAATCTGCACTTAATGTGTAGAAAGCTTGTGGTGTCAATTAAAAGAAGTTTTTAAATTTTAATATTAAAATAGCAACAATGTTTTTGAATTTTTCTCTCAAAGTTTGTATTATATCCAACAATAAAAATAATGTTGATTTGTTGAAAATGTAATATATTTGTTTTTTGGTTTATTTCCTTTGATATCTTGTTTGTTTATGCTTACCCCTCCCCCAAAAAAGAATTTTTTTTTCAAAATTTCTAAATTTAGTATCATTTTTATTTATTTAATGAAAAATTTTATACAAATTAAAAAGTTATACTATAGGAGAAGGTCTATATTAAGATAATTTGTAAAGCATTAAATTCGGTAAAGTGAATATCTTAATTGATATTTATATTTTTTCTGGCTATTCAGAACGTCGTAAAGATAAATCAATTTCGCAAACAAAGCAGAGTATCTTTAGCCGGTGTTTTTGGTATAAAACTGGCGAACACGGCAAAAGTAAATAATAGGGTTTCATGTTGAAGGAATATAAAATTTAAAACTTTCATAAATAAAAGATAATTTTATTCATTACTCGATAATATAAACATGTCGATTGTGTATTTTTAAATAGGAAGTTATTACAAAACGATTTTTAATGTAAAAAGCCAATGCACTAAATGTTGAATACAAAAATTTTGCTGTATATGATGTTATAAAATTAATAGATACCGAATGTTTCTATGTAAAGATAATATTTTTGACTTATATAAACTTTTATTGTCTTATATTACAACTATATTTTATAAATTTAAATAGGATATAAAAGGAAAGAAAAAGAAAATGAGATGATAAAAATAGCTTTGAGCAATTGAATTCGGTTTTTATTTAAGTAAAATAGAGAATTCTTGTATTTTTGATAAAGTTTATAATAAGTTTAGAATAAAAATTAATGGGACTTTTATGTTAAAACAGAAATAAAATAAGTTAAATATTTTGAGTGTATAATATATTATATGGCGATATGTTATAGAAATTAGGTCCTATAATGTTTTTTATTTAAGAGTTAGTGTTGTGTTATTCTTTTGTATGGTTTGTGGTTGGCACCCAGTGGCACTTGCTTCTCCAATCTTTTCACAGCATCTTCTACTCGATCTTTTACGTCCATATCATTCTCAATGCTTCTTCTGTACTCAAGTGATATGATTGTCTTCTTCAGTACCGTCAATTGGATGTATGCCTCTATCATAGGTGTTATATTTAATTTTTTAAGATAATTTCTGTGGTGCTTAGTTACCACACCATCCCATGTCATAAAATAAGATATTATTTTATTCTTTGCTTTGTATAGCAAGCCTAATTCATTCGCCAAGAAGTCGTATTTCCTCTTCTTCTCTGTTTCAACAATTCGGAGATTATCTTGGCTCGTTATACCGACTTCAACTAATATTATTTCATTCACCTTTTTATCGTAAATAAATATACCTGGTCTATTATTTTTTATTAGGATATTAGTCCTTATCCTTGTATCGGCTCGAATTTCGGCTCTTTCATTCCCCATGATATCTTGAACTGAATGAGATCGTAGTTTTTTTTAATTTTTTAAGCCGTACTTATTCACAGGAGGTGAATACACCTAAGTGCCTCATTATGTCTTCGCGTATAATCGTGTCCCGGCATTCAATCACAACCTGTTGCCAGATGGTCGATCGACTTTTTGGCTTTACCAAAATGCTGGCATTGTAAAGCATATTCTTTTTGAAAAACATTATTATTTTGAATATAGCAACAAATTGCTTCAGCACGAGGATCAATATTCCCAATTTCATCTAAGTAGAAAAGTCTTATAAACTAACAACCTTATTTAAGCGGGCTCTATATAACTTTCCGTGAAATTTTTTCTTATTGATTTCGTCATAAAGGAGCTTATGCTGAACATTCAAAAGACTCTTGGCAGAAACGTCTGTCAGGGTGTATTTTAAACTGAGGTATTGGTTTATCAGAGAGAGGTGAGTCTTGTTTTGCTATTCGACTTTCAGGATCGCTGCTCGCCTTGATAAAAAATTTTTATATTTTTTCAGCGTGCCTAGTAATTGAAAAAGCATATACTCACTTTTCATCTCCACAGAATGGAGACCTTTTTCTATTTTCGTTCAAGGAAGATATAACTCATCTTTACACCCAGGCTTTGAGTGTACCTTATGTTTAATGAGAGCTTGGCGTATTTCATGATCAAGCTTTAGAAGTCAGCAGGTTCAAGGTATTGTAGTCTAATGTGATAATAAAAATGAAAAAAATAAGTATAATTATTACCGATATTGTATGGACAGTAAGAAGAATAATTACAAATTGTCAGTATGGTCACACTTTTCTTAAGAATTGAAAAATTATTTAATAATAAATAACACCGAAATTTTCGTGGATCTGATATATCAATTGGGATATACGTAAAGCGTTGAGTGTATGTGGAAACTAATGAAAGTAATAATATATAATAAAGGGACAAATAAAATTATATAAAAGTTTAAGTGAGTACATAGTTAAAAAGATTGAAACATACATTCAGATTTTTTATTTATAATATATTTTTCTTATGGAAATTTAACCATATTATATATTCTTATTGCATGCTATCATAGGTGTTGATATTTACACAATAGACAAGTATATACTATTGGTATACATATAATATTTTATTTAATTGCATTAGATGGTTTTTTATTTCAATATTGACTTCTTATTATGTATAATTAGCTGTGAGATGTAATTCTTAAAATATCTTTTTATCGGCACTTTCATATATATCACACTAGATATAATATGTTACTACGCCACAGCTTTTCATACCGATTAATCATCTGTTTTTATTTACTGGATTTCGTAAATATGCGCCATTTAAGTTTCCAATTTGTAATCTTTTCTACATAGAAATGCTTAAGAACCATAGAATTGCAATGCTATACGCTAAAGAGAAAAATTAGAATATAATAAAATAATTATGAATTTAGTTTTCATTAATACGCTTATATTTATTCATCGATATAATATTAATGTATAAAGTCCATTTTATATGTATAAATTATTCTCCACAAATATTTTATTATGGTCCAATGCTATAAACTAATCGACCCTTTATTTTTTTTTGTAATATTAACATTATAATGTAAGATTTTTAACTAATATGATACTTAAAATATTTTTTATATTTATATGTGGGTTATTGTTTTCTTTGCTTTGTTCTTTATGTGGTGAATATCAATCAGCACCATTTTTCTCGTACCTTTTTATCGCTTTTATATTCTACTGTTTATTTCCATTCCGTTCTCAATGCTTCGCCTAACCTCTAGTAGGATGGTTTATAATTTAATACGATGGATCGGATATATGCCTCAATAGTAGGTGTGATGCTATACTCTTCCAAATAGCCTTTGTGAAAATTCCTCACATCTTATTTCAAGTCAAAGCATAAGGTATAATTTTATTCTTGGTTTTATAAAGTAATCCGAGCATATTAGCCAAAAGATTATTCTTTTTTCTCCATATCAACCATCTGATGAAAATTGTTTCAAGAAATAAATTATATTTATCTTGTTTAAAATCACAAACAAAATATTTTATCAATCAATTTAAAATAAACAGCATGGGCGCAATAAGAAGCCGAGCAGTATCAAACGATGACGATATTATAAAAAAGTTTCCGCATTTTACACCCGAGGATGTGATAAAATGGACACAAAGTTTTCATTGCATATATCCCAAGGGCTATATGAACAAGGACGAGCTCAATCAGCTGTTCCAAACATTTTTTCCATTTGGAAATCCAAGCAGGTTTACAGCAAATTTATTCCGCACAGTAAATATAAGTGGAAACAATAAAATAGATCTTAATGAGATACTTATTGCTTTTAGCATACTCAGCAAGGGAAGCATGTTTGAAAAGCTGAGATGGATTTTTAGATTTTATGATAGCGATAATGATGGAGTGGTATCAAAGATGGAAATTCGGAATATAGTGGAAGCATTATATGAGATGGTTGGGCCGACCTTTGATCTAACAATAGATGTTAAAGCGGCAGTGGATGAAATCTTTTGTGAGCTAGAAAATGAAAGCGGATTTTTGACATTCGATGATTTTAAAAGATTAGCGCAAAGTGAAAACTCTGCATTTAAAACAATAGCATTAATAAATTGAAAATAAGTTAAGACAATCACTATAAAAATATTGCTATGATGTTAAATAACCAAAATACAATATAATAAGTTATTACATAAGTGAATAATTTTAAATTCATGAAAAAAATTCATTTATAAATTTTATCTAAATAAAGTTTTTCACAATTTAATAATTCCTTGGCTTTAAATAGAAGCTATGTTTATAAGATGATTTCAATGCAGTGACTATTTCGTATAATTCAATAGTTTTCTCTTGAATTTTGTCTTTTAATGCCGGATGAATATTTCAGGCAGGGAAACGTAACTTCCAGTACTTATTACATCAACTCAGAATATTTTTACGATTTAGGTGTCAATATGCAATTATATCAAGATTAACCCTGAATCACCCTATTCTATATTTTAATTATGACTAAAACGTCTCCTTTTGTTCTTAGTTATCCATACCTGTCTTTAATATCATATTCTTTTTATTTTCAGATACGTCTTCTTTGTTTAAATCTAGTTCAAGGCATTTTTGTAAGTAATAATTGATGCATAAAAGTAATATAAATAATCCTTCACCTCCCCAAGTAAAAATAAAGAAAAAGATTAGTCAATTATCTGTATAATACATAAATCGATATACAATTTTTAAACATAATTTCAATTTACATTTCTCTATCAGTTTATACAACCAATGTTCTAATTTTTATCTGTTTTTAATTCCAACAAAAACTTATTTATTTATGTTAAATGCTTATTTTTTTTTTCTTATAGAAAGAAAATAATTTAAATTAATAAACAACACTAAAAATATAGTCAAATGCAGTTAAATACATTTATTGCTACAAAGTAAAAGATATATTAATATATATTACTTTAAGAATAATGATATAAAAATAAATGGTGTAATATAATAACTCAATAGTCTTTAAATATTTTATGTGCTAATAAATTTTTGTAATTAATTGAATAAATTCATTTTAAATTAAAACAAACAGTAAATTGATATAATAACACGTCATCTTTATTATAAGTAAATATATCAATGAAAATATAATTGTATCTCACACCTGACTATAAATAATATTATCTTTGAATTATAATTTAAATTTATAACATATTTTTATAAGAAGAAAGGTAAAATTAATAAACTAAATATAATTGTTTAGGGAATAAAAAGATAAGCTCGGTAATTTTTCATACATCTTAAACATATTAGTAAACATATAAATTTCAATCTATAATAACTGCTCACTGAATGTTTCAATCATTTATATTAACGACTTAATGCATATCTTAATGCGCTTGAAGATTTTTACTGGAATAATAATATAAATAGCAATGGATTCTTTATATTATTAATAAAAAATATTATACAAGCAAGGCTCGCTTTACTTAAACTAAATATTTCACGATTTATGATTTCTTGGCTATAATCTAAAGGCTTTTTTATATATTATGAATTTCGAAGTTCTTAACCCAGTGCAGCGACCATTTCAATCGAGACAGCATTTTTCTCTTAGATATTAATATTGCGGTTAGTCGAAGCCTATACTGTATATTGTATCCGAATCGACCTTGCAATCAAGACAGGGTACCTATCAAACCAGGACACTTTATCATCCTAGTGTCACTCGTAAGCGTCCATGGAGCGTGCAACTGACTTCCACGGAGTCACCCCACTGCATACAACCAATATAAGCAAAACGTCCTGTTATTGCCTTATTTTAATATAGGCGCGGGGTCTGTTTTTATATTTCTATATTCATTGTTTTTCCAGATGCGCCTCCTTTGCTCTAGATAGAGCTTAGGATATTTTGGTAAGTTATCAATCAGGTAATGACTGCATTAATTAAATGCCATATATGTGTGAAACTTGATGACTTTTTAACTAAACTTAAAACTCCCACTTCTGAAGAGGAATGAAGAAAATTGGAAAGTTGGCCATCTACAAAACACACACATGGATAGACAGTTTTGGATTCGACTTCTAAGTTTGTATTTGTTCAGTGGCTTCAAACACCCCAAACTACCAGTAAATTCTTGTCCTAGTTATATGTAGATTCGGAAGAATTATGCAAACATAAAAAGAATTTAATATAAAATTTGTTTAAGTTAAGTGGATATTAAAATCTTTTATTAATAATAAAAAGTCAAGATAATTTTCAAATTGTTGAAACTGAAAAAGAGAGATAATATGATCTTTTGGCGAATGAAATGGGCTTGCTATACAAAGCAAAGACTAAAATAATATCTTATGGCATGGAATAGGGTGGTAACCAAGTATCACAGAATTATTTCAAAGAATTAAATATAATTTTTACGATAAAAACATAATCAACTCCACGGTATTGAAAAATACGATTGAAGCCATATCACTTGAGTACAGAAGAAGCATTGAGAATGACATGGACGTAAGAGATCGAGTAGAAGAGGCCGTGAAAAGATTTGGAGAAGCGATTGCCTCTGGATGCCAACCGCAGGCTATATAACGAATAACACAATACTAACCAACCCTTTATATAAATTAAATAATAAAAAGTTATTTGAATTAAGTATGATTTTTCTAATGAAATAATTTAATTGTGGATGAAGGTATGGAAGTATTGTTTACATTATCAAATACTTTTATTTTAATATATAAATATAATTTTATTATATAAGTAATCAAAATCAATATTATCCTTTGTATTTTATTCGTTTATAACATAAAAATTTTATTTTACTAAGAAGTAATTGAAGTAATACAAAAAGAAAGAATGAATTTTAAAGGAGAATAATATTTAAATCAGAATGCTAACTAAGTAATAATAATTATATTTGATTTTATTCTATATAACAAATTTACCATGAAAGTATAAAAACTAAGCTTATTTCAACAAGAACGGTGAAAAATAAAAAGTATACCTTTTTAGTTCTATTTGATCCACCTCCAATAATGAACCCCTTTAGTCCCCGACTAAGGAAAAAAAAGAATGCAGAATAAAAATATAATTTTAAAAAAATACCGATATACTTAATTTTGCAAAGAAGTATTAATAAAATAATAATAATAAACTTATACCCAGAAAAGGATAAAAAGTCGAATACTCCCATATCATTACTATCAAGAAAATATCCGGCAAGCTTTACCAGTGCAAGAGAAATCATTTCTAAAAACACAGCACGTGTAAATCTTATCCCTAGCATTTCAGGTGTAAATCTATTAGATAGTCCTAGGTTTATTCCTACGACTAAAATATATGTTAGAAATCCCATTATGGGAAGGTATAATTCTGGATCGTTGATTGACAATCTTTCATTTTCTATAATAACTTGTTGATTCCTTGAATGCCAATCTTTATGGTTAAAAGGAAAAAGTATTAACAAGATTTTTCTTAGTATGTGATTTGTTGTGACATTGAAGTATGGTCTTAATTTTGCAAAATTCATCTTTTTTATCTCCTTGTTTACATATTCCTTCCCTGCATTTACTACACCCTTTCCTAATTCAAGATTCATGGGTTAATTCGGTAATATTTATTATGAATTTAAAAGTGTATTTATAAATGTTGGTATAGCTAAGACGGGTTAATTAGAGGAATAGGCAATATTTTAAAAATGAAGATAAAAAAAAACCAAATATAATTTATTTCATTCAATTAACATGAATACTATTTTATCAATTAATAGATTTCGTTATTTCTTTCAATATTTATACCCCAATGAGTTTGCAAAAGGTTAACGATCTTCATAAAAATTTATTACAAGTGGCATCGCAATTTAAATCACCGGGATTTCGTAGATATTTTGAGGACAAAATCAACGATGACTACAGGAATCTTACAAGTAATATATTTCAAGGAAAGCGGAACTGTGTAATTGACAAATACATCAAGGAAAATACCGAATTATTTGATGTTTTAAAAAGACAAACTATGATTTATAATACTTATCGAGATGATACAAGCAATATTTAGCAAGATCGGATATTTTAAATAAAATCCATATGATTGATTTTTTAAGTCCGTTTTTTTAATGTATTCAAAATTGATCCCAAATGCAAAAACGAACGCTCGGTGGTAAAAAGAAATATTCATTTGAACCGAAAATCCCTCTAGATAATGATCTTTCTGATGTCGAAATTATAGAATGCGATGCCCAAAATCTGGAGCATATTGAAACTATAATGGAGCACTTCCCAAAGGCTGAAAAACCAAAAGATCGACAAAATAAGCGCAAGCCAAGAGAAAGACAGCAAAGTATAACAACATTATCAGCACTGGATATCGAAGGTAAAGTATCTGATAAGGCATATATATCGAATCAAGACATAAGAAAAGATGTGAACTTTTCTGATGTAAATGAGCCACAGCTTATCAAAGAAGCAAAACGTGACACAATGCTGTTCGAAGATGACTTCATTTATATGTTCCAGCTTCCTAATGGATTTGAAAGGGGAAAAATGGTAGTGTATGACGATAAATCATGTGGATTAGTAATTGATGATTCAAAATATATTTTTAGATCAAGAGAGTTAAATAATCAAGTCGTAGTTAAAATAGATAAAGAGGTTGAAGAGGTGGGAAATATTTACTCTGTTTTTGTGGCATGTAAAGAAGTTAATTAACAATGGAGAAATAAATTTATTGATGAGAATTTTTTTATTTAATTCTTGTAAAATGAAATAAAAAATAAAATGTGTTTTATTTATTATTATAGAATAACATCCTTTCAATATAAAAGTATAATATTTAAATTATATTGCACACAGTGATAATATATCAATATAAATTTTTTATGAGTGAAGAAGCATATGGGATGTATTAACGTAAGAGATCGAATGAAATATGCTGTGGAAAAGCGAGTGCCGACCAGAGTTTATATAAAAACAAGATGTAGAATGCTCCTACATTATTCCTCTTGTTAAACACCAGAATTATGTTAGACATAACTCTATCTAATTAAAAATATTTTAAGTTATGATACACCATGGATATCTTTCTTCATTCATCTTAATTTATTATCGCTTAAACAACAAACCAACTGCACGCTTTAATACAGCCTTATCCTCCACAATACTCAAGAATTTTTTATACAATTATAGCTCATAACATTTTAATTTATTAAGTCAATAAAAATTTGATATTATTGATGTTTTATTGTATATCTTTAATCAGTATTTTAAAGATATAAATATATTTCATACGATTATCGTTTGCAAAATATGTAAATAAACATTTTTAGATTAGTCTGATAGAATTCGTATATTAAACAAGTATATTCCTAAAATCAGATTTAAATATCTATTTATACAAATACAAAACTAATAATAAATATAAAGTTACCGTTATACTCCTAACTGAACAATTAAAATAATTATTCTTTTTATTAAACATATTATTATCATTTTTAAATCAAATAGATTTTTAATATAGTCACAATTATTTCCTTCTAAAATTGATTGTCTGTATGGTCTTATTATAATACTACGAATGGAGATGTAATACTAATAAATGAATAGTTTAAATCATTAATATATTTCTATTGATTTATCAGTTTATATATTTCAAAATTTAAAATTTTGCCATTTACAAAAAATCTTTCACTAATATTTAAGTTTTTTATTTAATGTCTTAAAAAATAATTAAATTGATTTAAATATTAATTAATAATAAATATTCCCAGCCATGATATATAATCCAATAAAAATACGTTATTATCAGTCTTATGAATTAAAGCCATTTAAAAAAGCATCAGAAATATCCATTCAATCCTGCAACCACGATACAGAATATAAATTTGATCAGAATACTGATATCGAGTTTATTAAAAGCAATATCGACTATATAATGGATTTAAATTGTAAATGGAGGGAAATATACAAAATATCATTTGACTTGAGAGGTATTCAACATATCCCAGGAGATGCTATTGGTGTGCTATGCCCAAATAATGATGAATATGTTAGTGTGATACTAAAAAAGTTAAATCTAACTGGAAACGAAACATATAAAATAAATAGGCGTGGTTTTTGCCCATTCGAATACCAAGGAATTATCAAAGACTTTTTTAAATACAAATTTGACTTCAATTCCTTACCGAAAAAAGCATTTCTTTACGATCTTTCAAAAGATTGCGAAAAGAAAGAAGAGCTAGAATATATTTGCAGTACAAAGGGGAATAGAGATTATCTGTGTTTATATTCAAATTATAACAATATTTTAGATATTATTGAGTATTTTGGAATAAGACCAAAATTAGAGACACTTATAGAGCATTGCGAAATTATAAAACCACGATATTTTTCATTAATAAATAAAGAAAGTGAAAAGATGGAAATTATTGTCGGTTTGATGCACAACACTGGAAGTGTTAGTAGATATGGGCATTGCTCGAATTATTTTAAAATGAATTTGTACAATAAAAATTTGCCAATAGAAGTAACACTTAGAGAAAATAAATTGCTTAGAATGAAAAAGGTACCATCCATGCTTTTAATTTGTACAGGAGTAGGAATTGCACCTTTTCTATCATTCATTAAAAATAAAGAGAAGACCCAACATATTTGGTTAATATATGGATTTAGATATAAAGAAGATGATATTTTAGAAAAAGAATTAGGAAAAAAATATAAATTCTATGAAAATAGAATTAAAATATCCAAAGCGATTTCAAGCGAGGGAGTGCATGTTGATGATATTATAAAAAATAATGACAAAGAGATACGAGAATTTCTAAATATCAATGGTTTAATTTATGTTTGCGGATCAATGAGCATGCAAAAGCAATTGCTTGGATTATTTAAGGAGAAATTTACCGATTTATCAGAGAGAATAAATTTTGATTCATGGAATTAAATAAAATATTAATATGATAAAACTATTAATTTATTAAAAGATGTCGCTGCACAGGGCCAAGAAACTCATAGATTATTCTCTACAAAAAGAACTTTTAGATTATAGCCAAGTAATCTTAAATCGTGAAAGTTTTCGTTTAAATACAGCAAAATTCATTTGAAGATATATAATATGTGTGTATTCTCTAGGATTCTCTGAAATGAGCTGGTTAGTTTATAAAATTTTTCTACTTGAATGAAACACGGAAACAATAATCCTCGCGCCGAAGCAATTTATTGCTATATCCAAAATATAAAAGTTTTTTTTTGAAGAGATGGTGCTCTGCAATGCCAGCATCGTGGTAAAGCCAAAAAGTCGATCGACCACCTGGCAACAGGTTATGATCGAATGCATAGACATGACTATACGCGAAGGCATAATGAGATAATTAGGTGTATTCACTTTCTACTTGCGAATAAGTACGGCTTTAAAAAATCAAAAAAACTACGAACTCATTCAGTCCAGGAGGTCATGGAAAATGAAAGAGCCGAAATTCGGGTCGATACAAGGATAAGGACTGATATCCTAATAAAAAATAATAGACTAGATATATTTATTTACGATAAGAAGGAGAATGAAATTATATTAGTTGAAGTCAGTATAACGAGCCAAGATAATCTCCGAATTGTTGAAACAGAGAAGAAGAGGAAATACGACCTTTTGGCGAACGAATTAGGCTTGCTATACAAAGCAAAAACTAAAATAATACCTTATGTTATGATATGGGATGGTGTGGTAACCAAGTATCACAGGAATTATCTAAAAGAATTAAATATAACCCTTACGATAGAGGCATACATCCAATCGACGGTACTAAAGAAAACGCTCGAAACCATATCACTTGAGTATAGAAAAAGCATTGAGGATAGCATAGGCGTAAGAGATCTAGTAGAAGATGCTGTGAAAAGATTCGGAGAAGCAAGTGCCACTGGATGCCAACCGCAGGCTATAAAAAAGAAAGAAAAAGAATAACATAACACTAACTCTTTAAATAAAAAGATTTTATGCATAAATCATTAGGACTCATATTAATCACCTCCAAATTTATAAAAAGCCAAATTATTATTTTCTCTTATTCAAATTATAATTGGTATTAACGATTATTTTATTATAATTTCATCAAAAAAGAGTATTATGTTCGAAAATTATACAGCATACAATTATTTACATCCTTAATTACATTTTCTTTGTAAATTTTATAAAAAGCATTTTATTAGTTAAATAATTTGTTTATACTTGCTCAGGTAAAGTATAATATTCAATTTTTCCTTTCAACCAATCATGAAGCACTATTTTAGCAACAGTATCAATATTTGGTTCACCATCTTTCAGCAGTTTACCATATTTAATAGCTAATGCTTTAAGAAAATCTTCACAGCTACTTATTGGTATACCATATGTTTTTTCTACTGATTCCTTTGCCTTACTAATAATGTGTGGTATATAATCCTCCGGGGATTCTAAATTTTCTATCCTAACAGCACCGCGTAAGACAGCTTCCTCTTCTGAAGCAGCCGGGACCACACCAGGGCAATCGATTAAAAATATACGTTTCATAAGTGTAATATACTGCCATACTTTTGTTTCTCCTGGGACCGGCGCTACTCTACATACATTCTTGTTTCTCAGTGTATTAATAATGCTGCTTTTTCCTACATTTGGATATCCGATAAATCCAACAGAAATCTGTTTTTTATTTTTATGAAGATTCGAATATTGTCTGAGAAGATTAATCAAATTAATCCGCCCATAAAAATTGTTGAGGGAGCTAGAGTGATAAGCAAGTGTTGGATGTTCTCGGCTAAGAACTTTAAGCCATTTGGCAGTTACACCAGTTGGAACAAGATCTACTTTGTTTAAAATATAAATAATGTGTTTGTGTTTGGCTTCATTTTTGACATATTCATTAATGCATTCACACTTTGTTCCTATAGGATCTCTAGCATCTAATACGTGTATTATAACATCACTGCTATCCAATACTTTGTATAATTCATTCCAAATACGCTGGCTTTGTCCTTTGATAGCATAATTATTTTTTCTTTGTTTTGTTTCTGATACTCCTGTTTTTTCTTCAATAACCTTTTTGGCAAGTTCTTCGATGCTTTCGTAATCGAGATTTGGTTTTGTTCGTATTTTTCCTTTTCCAAATATTTTGCTGTGTTCATGTCTTTTCTGCTTTTTTATTTCCCTCCCATCACCCAATAGACTAAAGGGAACTTTTCCATGATTTAAAAGAACTTTATACGGTGTAGTAGTAGCAACAGTATTTCGCATTAACTCAAGATCGCTTTGGCTTATCGTACGTGTTCCTTGGAACCATTTTCTTCCGGGCTCAATACGAGATACAGGATCACATGTTCTTTTCTGGAATTCTGCATCTCGTATTATATTGCCATGAGCATTACGTTTAGGTTTACCACTGCTAAGCATATTAAGAAATTTTACTTTTTGCTTATCGTGATAAAAATTTTCTTTCATTATACCCCTCAGTTTTAAGATTTTTATTTTAACGAAATAATTCCAACTGATTGTTTTATTTCATTCTCTTAAGAAAGGCTTTTATAGGTTATGTTAGTGCAAGATTCAATTATTTGTAAAATAATTTTATAGGAAATTTCATATTTGCTAATTTTTGTAAATAAATTATTTTTTTAAAATTTTTAAAAAAAAACATTTCAGATAAAAAAACACATGAGAATGATAGTGTCAGAAGATTAAAAATTAGTATGGGATATATGAATATTAATAACCATTAAACAAATGGTAAAACATCTTGTAGTTTCATTTATTCAGTAAGGGAAATATTAATAATAAGAATTAATGACCAATCAAAGGCAATATATAAAATCATTTATTTGAGTTATGATAATCAATTATAATACATAATATTAATTTATAATTCACAGTGAATTGTAGAATAAAAATTTTCATGTAAATGTACATCTTGAAGTTGTATGAAATAATTTCTGTCCATTTGATATAAATGATCATTTTTTATTTATTCTATATCTGAAAGTTTAAGGTGAGAGCTAAAAATTTTTTTACATGCTTATTGCTTTACATTTATTCTTGAAATCATTCATAATTTTGTTCAAGGTAAAGAAGATGCAGTTGTAGATAAAAAAAATATAATGTATACTCTATGTCCAAATATAAATCAAGTAGTGGACAGTAATCATATTTAGAATAGAAGAATCCAAAAATCAGCTGCGGTTCTACATAGATATCGAAATTAAAATAGTAAACATCCTCGTTATAGTAAAAGTATGGATGCGTGTACTTTCTTAATTAGCAACGCCATTTCAATTTAGATAGAAAATATAACAATAATGTGTGTACTAAGAGAAAATGATTGTGAAATTTGAGACAATTTTGCACTAAAATAAAAATCTTACAAATTATTTTAAATATAAATCAAATATTTGAATTAAAGCAAAAGGAATCATAAAAACACATGAATCATTTATTACAATTTATATTCATAAAAATCTTTATTTAGTATTTATTTTGCTTTTCAATAATGTATTGATAATTTTATGGTAAGTGCATTTGCTTAATTAATATTTTAGCATTTCACTGAAAACTATTTCTTTCTCAAAATGATTTGTAAGACGCAATAATATTATTTTAATATACTATTTCAGCCAAGCCTATAATTTGAACACCTTCTGAAATTTTTAAAATTATCAAGATTTGTGGCCGTTCTATTTAAATAGCTTAAGCGTTGCCTGATATAGTCAAACTTCTTTTAAATTACCATTGAGTATAAGCGTTAATTTAATTATATTATTTCTAATGTGATATTTCAATATAGAGTATCGTATCTAATTGCTTATCAACTTTATCTTATTTTATTCTTCCCATATTTAACTATGTCTCAAATATATGAGTACTTATTTTATCGGGACTGATTGATTGTATATATATTTAATGATATACGATTCTTTTATTCGACTTCTATAGGCTTTTGTATATATCTTATTTAAACTCATTATATAAGATATTTGTAGATATGTATTAGCCAATATGCCATTTTTTTTTCTTTTTTTTTAAATTTGAATGTCTGAGAGTATTATTTATTTTATTATTATATCTTAATTAAGATTTTATCATGAATATATGTTCGATATATTATTTTTTTAATTGGAATATCTATTTTATTTCAGTATTGAATAAGATTGAAATTCTATGATTTTTATCAAGTTTTAAACTGAGTGATTATATTATTTATCAATTTAAAACTATAACATTTATTTAAACGAAATTTTTCATAATTTATAATTTCTTGGCTATACTCTGGAAACTCTTTTTATATATAAAATAATTTGTTCTTGACCCAGTGCAGCGAATGTCTCAATCGAGACGATCTTTTTACTTTAGGTACTCATACCGCTGTTATTCAAAGTTTATACCGTCTATCAGAGACGTATCGATCTCGCAAGCAAGGTACTGTATCCCGGTACTTTTGACATCAAACTAGGGCACCTTTATCATTCTAAAATCGATATCCATATGGAGCTGTGTAGCTGACTTACCCTGAGTCCACCTACTGCAGACATTCCAATATATGCGGAACGTCTGCGTGTACTTAGTTTAATCTAGGCGAAAGCTTGTTTTTATATTTTCATATTCATTGTTTTTCCAGATGCGCTTCCTAAGCTTTGATAGAATTCGGTAGATTTTCGTGAATTGTTAATTTGGTAATGACTGCAATTATCAAATGCTATATATGTGTGAAGCTTGATGGCTTTTTAACTAACCTCTAAAACTCCCACCTCTGAAGAGGAATGAAGAAAATAGGTAAATTGAGCATCTACAAAATACACACATGGATAGACAATTTTGGACACGAATTCTGAGTTTTTACTTGTCCAGCAGTTTCTGACACCCAAACTACTAATAAATTCTTGTTTTAGTTTAACGTCATTTCGGACGATGATAAATTTTAAATAAAATTATATTATACATACATTATCAATCTTCTATATAGTGATCCTGGTCGGCAACGGTAAAGTTTTTTGGAATATTATTCAGCCAAAATTATAAAGCAAAACACTACTTATTACAAATTTATTTTTTGTTTTATGGTAATAATACGACAACTTCCAAACATAAATTGTCAATAAATGTTATTTTAATTGATGAATTTTATGTCTTTTCTTATACAATTTATCAAAGATTTCTCATTATAAGCATCTTTATTTACAATAAAAATATATTTATTACGGTTTGTGTTTTTCTTTTCTTTTTGATCGCATCTTTTTTTTATGTTCCATTGGACTGACATAATTATTTAAACCCCATATACCAATTTTTCTCCTTTTTGCATCTTCTTCCGTTTTTTTTAATTTATCGATCGATCCACAATACTCGAAATCACTTCCTATATATACGCAAGCCATCCCTGCTTTTACCATTTCAATAGCGATATTTTTACGTTCAATAATACCTGGTAAATACACCATAGCTAATATTCTAGAATATCGATCAATCTTTATTAATATTATCTGTACAGTTTTTCTGAATATTAATTGTGAAAGATAATTCTTAGATTCAACAGCCAATTCTTGCTCTTCTATATCCCAATGTCTCATTTCAGGAGAATCAATACCCGCTATTCTAATACTTAATGTTTTGATATTACCTACTATCTTCTTATCTCTAAACCAAGGTGTGTGGTAAAACCGGAATCCATCGCCATCACCTACATATGTTACAATGCCCGTCAATTTAATGCCATATATATTTCGGGGTAGATCTTCTATTGATATAATCCGCCTGGTAGTCTTATACAGCCATATGCTTCCAGATATGATTATAAATAGAAACACACCACATATGAAATAAATATTTTTGATAAATCCCAAATCATTTGTATTCATATTCCAAAGGGTTGAAATCGTAAGAGTATATTTTATAAATAAAAATTTAAACATAACTAAGCTTTATATAATATATAAATATTTTCAGAATAGTATAAATTCATTTAAAGAAATACAACTACTTAATTTAGCAAAACTATTCAAATATTATAAAATTTATTTAAACTTTTGATAAACCTTTATTTTTATATTTAAAATATTATAAATTTCGAATGTTGTTCTAAACTTAAATAAACTATTTTTATTTCCAAATATTGTATCTTTGATTTATATCAATATAAAAAACATCCTTAAAAGATGGAATATGAACTTTTTGAAATGTAATATAATTAGATTATTATTTTTTGTGATTATTTTCGCAACAAAACTTATCATTGATATAATTGTAAATATTATTAATGCTAATATTTAATTTAACGATCAATTTTTTATAATATGTCAAACTCTTAATATATAAATATAGTTAATTGATTATTATAGTCATCATTCATACTTTATTTATAATAACTACATTTTTATAAGCTACATGAATATAAGATCTTTTTTTATTGTTTAAAATAGATTACAATGTTTAAATTGCATCGGTTATAATTTCAAAAAAGATTTTTGTATAAATACCATATAAAATACAAGATAGAAATCAAGGAACTAAAAGATGTTGATTGAGTTGTAAGATATATATACATGTTTTAACTTATAAATCCTACAGATATCTGGTTGAATGTCTTCCAAAGCTAAAGGAATGACGACCTTCCCTTTACCACTTGAATTCTAAGGTATAATTGCTGACATGTTCAATAGGAAAGCAGCAGCCATTAATTGTGTTTTCAATCTTTTTTTATAAAACATATAACATTGGTACATAAGTATTTTTATGAAGTTGTAAAATTTTATGTTTAGAAGAAAGAGTCAAATCGACTAGTTTTACTGCGAGATAACGTATTTATTTCCCAAAAAGGGTTTAAATCAAAAGCTGTGATCTTCGGACTAATAATCTGAATATTAAACTTGTAATGAAATGTACAACTCATGTTATACAATCAAAAGTGGTAGATAAAAAACTTTTAGCAGATAATCAATTTTATATAATAAAAAGATTTAAAAATCATAATTACATGCTTAAATTAACATATAATAATCATAAAATGGCGTTTGAAATCGTTGATCATAAATACCTTATCAACTACATTTACAAATTAATACATTCTAACTTCATAGCTTGTTTTATAAATTAAATTAGTTCAAATGGGATCTAGAAATAAAAAGATGGCCTGCAAAATATTTTAATTAAGACATTCAAAATAAGTTTGATACATAGCAATATTTTTACACTACACCTTTTTGTTTTGATAATTGACCCATTGAGTCGTAGTTTCAACGAGCGATACTCAAAGGTGGTGTTCAAGCATACGAAATTTTACACACAGCTAATCACGTTTCCTTCGCAATGATCTTAAGTTTCTTCCAATAAAAAATGGCAAAATAGTACGTATTGTAAGAAATGAAGACTTTTTATGATATCATGTAACTTGAAATAAATCGTGAAAAATCAGCCATAAATAAGTCACTCTATAAACAATAGTAACCTTAATAAAAAATACCAGAGTATACAAATACTTAGTGATTTTATAAAATAAATTTAGTGACATAGTGAAAGAATCATTTGAGAACTGAATCAGATGTTATTAGCAAGAATTGACGGATTGCACAATGTTAAGATCATATACATAAACATTCTATACCTATTATCGAGCATACTATAACACTTGTTAACTATAATATTGACTTGCAACCAGCTGACTTTATCACACTTAATTATGACATAAGTAAGGCTATCATTAAATATGAAGTATATCTATATATTGTTATCTAAAAGGTTTTACTGTTTGCGCAAGAAGGTTTGAAATCATTCATAAAATGTAGACGTTTGAAATGATCGCGTGCTACTTTAAAAACGATAAAAAAATATAAAGACATATCCTAAAGAAGAGAATCGATTCCAAAAGTCGAGTAAAATAACAAAACACAGACTATCTGCGATTTAGAACTACTTTAAAAAGTGAGATTCAATTAACGATATTTGATTGAAAAGTCTCAAACTGCACAGCGAGAACTACCATATAACAATATAAATTATAAGAGATTAAATAAAAAGTTGTATATAGCCTGATAAAATAAAATAGTCATCTTGAAGGATTTTTATATTTGAATGAAACACAGAATCAATGATGTGTGCCATAGAAATTCCCACTGAACGAAGAAGCGCTATTATGGCTTTATTTAATCAAATTTAAAATTTTAATTTATCATACGTCCGAAATGGAGTTAGGCTGGGACGAGAATTTACTAGTAGTTTTGGGTGTCAGAAGCTGCTGGACAAGTACAAACTCGGAATTCAAGTCCAAAACTGTCTATCCATGTGTGTGTTTTGTAGATGGCCAACTTACCAATTTTCTTCATTCCTCTTCAGAGGTGGGAGTTTTAGAGGTTTGTTTAAAAGCTATTAAGTTTCACACATTTATTGGTTAATGCACCCATTTCCAAATTTGCAACTCACGAAAATATCCTGAGCTTTATTTAGAGCAAAGAAGGCGCATCTGAAAAAACAATGAATATGAAAATATAAAAACAGACCGCACCCGGATTATACCATGGCAACACGCAGATATTCCAATATAAGTGAAACTTCTGCAGTAGGGTGACTCGAGGTAAACCAGCTGCATGACTCCATATGGATATTAACACTAGGATGATAAAATTGTACTGGTTTGATGCCAAAACTATCGGGCTACAGGTACCCTGCCTTGCTTGCAAGTAGATCCAGCTCCGCTAGACGGTATAGGCTTCGACTAACAGTGGTATGAGTACCTAAGAAGAAAAGATAGTTTTAATTGAAATAGTCACTGCACTGGGTCAAGAAGCTCATATATTATTATTCCATATATTAAAAGAGCTTTTAGAATATGCCAGGGAATTATAAATTGTGAAGGATTTCGTTTAAATAAAGCGAGTTTTATTTATGCATTTTTAAATTCTGCAATATATTACTTAAAAATGTTTATCTGAACTCTAACATGTATTTCTAATTTAAGTTGAAAAATTAGTAATAACTAAAGATACTTTATTTTGCATTTAGGTTCGATATAGTGTTTAACAGCTTTTAATATCTTATATACATATTTCGATTTAAGCTTTTTGTAACTTAAAGGAATAAGACTAAAAATATTTATAGAGTCACTTTGATCGAATAATCTAACATGATAGACCTAATAAGTCTTATAATATGCAATTATTTCGTGTTATAATCTATTATTTTTTAACATATTACATTTGTTGTTGATTCAATCTTATGTGAACTATATATCGGCTAGAATAAAGTGATCTATTAAGAATATTACTATTTTTAATTGTTATAATATGTGTAAATACATAAGAATTATCGATAATAAGTATATGGATGTTACAAAAAAATGAAGGGAAATAATAGTAATAGATAAATTAATAAATTAACATTGAGTAGAAAAGATTAGTTAAAGCAAATGATTACATGTTATCTGCAGAATAAATTATATAGCGTTCAATATTTAAAATCGGTATGATTGACAATCAGAAATATCAAAGTATATCTAAAACTAGATTATTGAATGGGAAAAAAGATGGATAATGCATAGAAAAGTCAGTATATCATTATGTATTTAGAACATTAAAAAGCATGTCCTCAGCATTTTTAAAGTTAAAAATCAAGACCAGGTAAAATATGCACTAATGGATATTTTATTGAAATAAAAAAGAAATAATTATATAGAGATATTAATAAAAGGCATGATAATCATATATAACCTAATTAATTAAATTTATTAAAAATTATGTTGCACAAAAATAGTAAGTTATTAAAAACATTATATACGAGATAAAAAGTCTTATATAGTAATTTCTAGGTTAATATGATGACTAATATGAAGAATAAATATTCTTGTAAAAGTATATGACTATTAAGATGGCTATATTATGTTATGGCAAATTCACTATTTTAAAACGCCTTTTTTAAAAAACGATAAAAATTGAAATTATTTATTAAATTATGTAATTAAAAATAAATGCACAGAAATTTCAAAAAAGATAAAATAAGAATCAATAATTTAGTAAAACACGATTGACTTAATATTTAATTACTTAAAAAACAACGATATTTAAATAGAGAAAATGATACAGATTGATTATGCAAAAAGAATAAAAATAAGATACTAGCAAATCAACATAGCATATATTATACAATTATATTGTCAAATAATCTATTTGTATTGTTCCTACATTCTAGATGTATAAAATCCAATATGCTAAAAAAGATTTTTAAATTTATATTTTGCGATGCATAAGAGGAGAATGAACAATATATTCGATATCGTTAAAAAGGCAGTGAATATATCGACATAAATTATTAAATCTGAATGCTAACCACTCCAAAAAATTATACCAATAAAGAATTTACTTTAATAATAATATAATATCATTATCCCTATCTTAGTAATTATGTTGAAGCTAAAGTGGATATTATAATATATGAAGATGACAAAACATATAATAATAAACAAATTTACAGTATATTAAAAATAAGATTTAATTAATTATTAAAGTTAAGCTAAAAAAAGCTTTAAAAATAATATTTATTGACTAAGATGTCATCACTTTTTTATAAACAAAATGTGAAAACTATATCATATGTGATGGGAAAAATATTTTAAAACTTATAAAACAAAATAGGAATTGAATTCGAAACCTAAAATGTTTCTATTACTATTAGTTAAAAAGAAAATTTTATAAATATTTTATTTCAAAAGGCATAAAAAGATAAATGGCACATACAAATAAATATGATTTTATAAGCAATTAAAATATGCATGGTTACTCAGTTAATAATTGTCGAATGAATATATTTTCTTCGATTTTTAGTATTGAAATGAATAAAATAATTTAAAGAAAAATAAAAAATATTATTATTTATTAAAAAGAATTATTTATACGTTATCCACCCTTCTTCATCAACGACCTTTTTCTTTGATTTTCTTTTGCTTTTCCTCTTGCAATCATCCATCATTCGCTCCATTTCTCTTTCTACAACTGACAAATCCGGATATCCAAGTTCCTGCACCATCGAAACCATAGGATTCTCCATGAACCGCTTTGCTTGGTTGATTCCAGTAAACGTAAGCACGTATATATAGCTGTTCTCATATTTCTCTATAGATGATAAAATAGCATCCATACACTCAAGTGTAGCATTGAAAGGGAGACTAAATGATATAATATTTCTAGTCATTTTTATTTTAGTTTTTATTGTACTTATGCATTGTTCGTTATTAATTTCAAAGGGGAAAACTAACTTTAAATCCATTGGGGCTTATTTAATTGGTTTTATAAATGAAGTTGTACGTACTTTGAAATAAAAAGAGATGAATGCAGATAAGATATTAAATTAAGTAATTAAATTGTGTGTAATAATATAATATCAATTAAATATATTGAATATATTTAAAATCATTAAGTATAAGATTAAACAACTGCAATTAAATAAGCATTGGTAATAGTATATACGTAATTTTATTTATAAATCATTTTTTCATAAACAATTCACTTTTATGCCAACTTTTTATATTTTTGTCCAATCAAATATATACTTTCAACTATCTTCATTAAAAGTATTAACTATATGAATTAGGTTTTAGCATAATGAAAATTATAGATATAGTCAAAAAGAGTATCATACAGCTTATAGATTCGTTTTACATAAGTAAAGTATATTTAGTCGATTAATGAATTATATTTAATACAATGCCACCAATTAATATCAATATCATTTCATTTAAGTAAAAACCGACTTATTATATTCGATGATTCAATCATATTAATGAAATATAAAAAAATTACATATTTCAGTTTAAATAGAAATAAAAACCATTATTTTACATTTTTTTGAAAATCATGATATACTTCTTTAATAAAATATTAAATTGTACTGGTATCTGTAATAAAAAGTAAATATATGCGTCTATGATACATAAACTTAGCCTATATAGGTCAATCGTTCAATAATTTTTTGGAAATATTATCCTAGGTTCGAAGCTTAGATAAGGCTTTTTTACAAAATTTTTAAATTAAAACATATTCATTAATTCTATATAAAAAATGGATACATGCTTACTAAATAACATCTCAAAACCTGTTATAATAAAATAGATTTAAATAAGTAAGAATATACTTAAATATAAATATAAGAAGTATATTTACTCATTAAATTAATATCATCAATGAAATAACATAAAATAAACTCATATAAGTAATTTTTGCAATTAATTATAAATTTGTGTTTCTCTATTTGTAATAAATTAATAAATTGTATGAAACTACTAATAGTAAACTAAAGAATGATGAACTTATTTCAAGATATGGTGTAAGCAAAAATTTATTATAATATAAAAAACTACACATATGGAGACTGAGAAATTGAACTTACGTTTATATCATTATATTTCTAGGACATGAAATGTGTTATTTCAAAATTTTATGAAATGTTCAGGCTTATTATTATATATCATAAATTTCTATTATGGTCATTACAAACGAATTATACACTTTTTATTCTCTACTACTTCTTTAATATAATGGAAGTTTATTTCTTAGTTTTTTTATATTACTGGTATATTATTGATTTTTCTTATGAAAAATTTCTATTTGAATTTGACAATTAATGAATTCTGAAAAATGTATAATTTTGTACATCTAAACATACTAGCTTTTTATAATACCGAAATATAATTCGATCTGACTTTATACTACTTTATATAATTATTTTTTTATTAAATTCTTACATATGGCAACATATTAAATAAATATTAATTATTATCGAAAATAGTAGCTAAACTTAATCTTAAAGTATATCAAAACCAATGAAAAAGATTTGGACTTATTAAATATATTATTGAATAATTAATAGCATTGCTTTAAACCAATAAAAAGCGTTGTCACTTTTTAAATAAAGGAAACTTATTACCAATATATTAATAAAAAATGAATAATTAAATTATATAAGTTTGAACGATATTTTGACATAATTTATTATTTAATGCTTTAATCAAATACAAATTTTCTATAATGGTATCATTAAATTTACCTTTTTAGATAATTAATACAATAATGCCAATTTATCTTTCAATTTTTTTGCATAAACAAATATTTAATCAAAGTTATATTATTTATGCCCATAATGGATATAAATTTAACAACACAATCACCAACTAAAGAAACAGTAATTAGAGATATAGAAGATAAAAAGAGAGAATATAGAAGAAAACCGAGATACATAAGTACACAAACATATGATGATACTATGGAATATAAACATAATGATAAAGTTATAGATGGCAATGTTATAAATTCCAAGCGTTTAACTAGAAATGCAATGCCAAAAAAGTATACAAGGAGTACAAATTACAAACTCAAGGAGGATACGGATCTAACAAACCAAAAGCCTTTCGATAAGAAATTTGTAAATTCGAAATACAAAGAAAAAATAAGTCATGAAAATAAAAAAATATACAAAAAAACCAAAAATTATGCAAAAACAAAAGAAGAAAACAAAAAAGAAGAAAACAAAAAAACAATGGAAAATAAAAACCAGGAAAATGGAAAACCATTCAGTGTTGATGAAATAAATAAATTTGTAACAAATCCAAGTAATAAATTAGAAGACAAAGAAGAATTATTAAAATCTTTATTTGAAAAATTAAAAATAGCAGAGTCAATTTATGGGATTGATATTCTTGCACCACTGAGCAAAGCTAAAGAAGAAAGAAGTGAGGATGTAAGAAGAACAGAAGGCAAGACATGGAAAAGTTTTGGTTTAAAAGAAACTATAATTACAAGCATTGAAACAAATGGGTTTGAATATCCGTCGCCTGTACAGGTGGCAAGCATTCCTCCCTCTCTTAAAATGAGGAATTTAGTAGTTAGAGCTAAAAATGGGACTGGAAAGACAGCTGCCTATATTATACCTATGCTCAATAAAATAGATTGTGTTTATGCAAAGCCCCAGTCTATTATTTTAGTCCCTACACGGGAATTGGCATTACAGGTTTCGCGAGTATGTCAAAAATTTGGAGATTCTTTAAATATCCAAATTATGCCAACATATGGAGGGACAAATTTACATGAAGATATTTTGAGAATGACTAATGGAATTCATGTTATAGTTAGCACACCGGGAAGAGTGATGGATCTTGCTGAGAAAAGAGTTCTTTCTTTTGATGGAATAAAAACTATTATACTTGATGAAGCTGACAAAATGCTAAGTTATGAGTTCAAAAAATCATTAGAAAAGCTTTTAAGTTTTCTTCCCAGAAATGTACAGATCGAGATGTACAGCGCAACATTCCCAACCAGTGTACAAAGCTTTGTAGAGAGAAATATGCCAGATCCAATTCATCTTAATCTTATGAAAGAATTGACATTAAAAGGTGTAAGTCAGTTTTATGCATTAGTAGATGCCAAAGATAAATTGCATTGCCTTAAAACATTACTAATGAAAATAAAACTAAATCAATGTGTAATATTTTGTAATAATATTTACAATGTAGAATTACTAGCGAAGAAGATAACTAATCTTGGATTTCCTTCTTATTTTATACATTCAAAAATGGATCAAAGCGAACGTAACACAGTATTTCATAATTTTACAGAGGGAATGTGTAAAATTTTAGTATCAACAGATTTGGTTACTCGTGGAATTGATGTACCCACAATTAATTGTGTTATAAATTTTGATTTTCCAAGAACAACGGAATCTTATTTACATCGTATTGGCAGATCAGGAAGATTCGGAAACATCGGATTAGCTGTTAATTTAATAACAGAAGATGATAAAGTAAATCTGATAGCTTTAGAGAATCAGCTTGAAACAGAAATACTTCCAGTTTCACATGAAAATTTTAAGGAATTTATGAAGAAAACTTAAATAAATGTATTAGCTTTAGAATATTCCATTGGATTTAGAATAAATGCATAATTCTTAAACTAAATGTATTAGCTTTAATGAATTTTATTGAAAATATTCCATTTATATCATCTTAACTTGTATGTTATATTTACTGCAATATTATTGAAATAAATTTATTTTAGATGCTATTTAATAATATGCTGGTAAGTTTACAATATTTAGGATATTCATAATTTTATATTTATAATGATATGTGTTTATATTTATTAGTCAATCCTTTTATTTTATTATTGTACTTTAAGGATTATTGATACAATGTGAAATTTGATACATTTATTGGAATCTATTCTATAATATTCTTTTTCATCAATTATAGACTGATATTTCAATATATGAAATTAATCTTCATTGTTTACTTATGAGTTTAAAGAATCCAAAAGAAGTAAATTTTTTTATCAAGGATATAAAGAAAAAGATTGATATCGGTGTAGCGGCACCTCATTGGCAACTTAGAGATATGTTAGATATATATGAGGGTTGTCTTATATTTACCCGCTCGCATCAGATTTATTCATATGACACTTGTAATGATGAGTTAATATGTGATATGGATAAATGCGAAACTATTGACACACTCTTCTTTGCACCCTCGGCATTGAGCTGTAACCATGGGTTGTTGGCTGTGGGCGGACAGAGGGGCCAGGTTGAATTAATAAATTTAAAAAATAGGAAAACTGTTTTTGAATACAGCGAAGGATTGATCACAAATACAGTAAATATTCTAAATATAGGTGGAGTAATACAATTAATGGCATGTAATAATGATAAGACTATAAAAATATTTGGAGGTGAAAATATGCAGAGATTGGGTACAATTGAACATCCCTGGGCTGTAAATAGCTGTTCAATGAGTGATGATCAAAAATTTCTGGCTAGTGTTGGCGACAAAAACGAAGTATTTTTATTTGCAAGAGACGGAGGGAAGTATACTCGCCTTAATATACTGGAAACATTTAAAGACAGCGGGTTCAGTGTTTCCTGGAATTCTACGTCCACGATGTTTGCCGTGGCTACACAAGATGGCTATGTCTGTATGTGGGATACTCGTTTTTTATGTTCTCCCTTTGCAGTCACAAGTCATCAATTTGGAAGCGCTCAGGGAGCCTGTAGAAATGTAAAATTCTCTAAGAAGATGTCGATTGATCTTCTTATGTACACCGAACATAGTTCATATGTAAATTTTTTGGATACTCGGGATTTTAATAAACAGCAATCCCTGTGTATTGATCCAAAATCAGAGAATGTGAGTATTTCAGGTGCTATTTTCTCTGAAACAGGGGATTCTGTTTATGTTAGCACAAACTCTGCAATTTATAATTTTTCTATTTCTGTTAATTCAAGATATTCATTTGCTGATTATTCTACTATATAATCATAAAAGAAAAAAATAAAAGTAAATATAAATAAAATAATTTACTGTTTCAATGTAATATGTCAATTTATATGTTAAACATAGTTTGATATTCATTCCTGATTATTCTCTAATTATCATGGACTCATCTTGAGATTACAACAAATAAAACGCATTATTTCACTGCCAGTGATATATAGGAAACTTATTATTATATAAGAGTATTTATTCAAAGAAGATTGATTTTTATTAAATAAAACGAATTACTACAATACGTTTCTATTTTTTAAGATGCGCTTTTTTTATTAAAAAATAAAATTAATATTCTTAGTTTGTTCGTCCGAAATGACGTTAAACTAGGACAAGAATTTACTAGTAGTTTTGGGTGTCAGAAGCTGCTGGACGAGTACAAACTTGGAATTCAAGTCTAAAACTGTCTATCCGTGTGTGTGTTTTGTAGATGGCCAACTTATCAATTTTCTTCATTTCCTCTTCAGAGGTGGGAGTTTTAGATGTTTGTTTAAAAGCCATCAAGTTTCACACATATATTGGATAATGCACCCATTACCAAATTGACAACTCACGAAAATATTCTAAGCTCTATCTAGAGCAAAGGAGGCGCATCTGGTGATATATAGAAATATAAAAACAGACCCCGCGCCTAGATTAAGCCAAGGCAATAAGCAAACGTTCCGATTATATTGGAATGTCTGCAGTAGGTGGACTCCGGGTAAGTCAACTGTACGGTTCCATATGGATATGAACACTGGGATGATAAAAGTGCCATGGTTTGATGCCAAAAGTACCGGGCTACAGGTACCCTGCCTTGCTTGCAAGGTCGATCCGGCTCCGATAGACGGTATGGGCTTCGACTAACAGCTGTATGAGTACCTAAGGGGAAAAGATTGTCTCAATTGAGACAGTCGCTGCACTGGGTCAAGAACCTCACAATTTATTCCATATATAAAAAAGTTTTATGATTATAGCTAAGGAATAATAAATTGTGAAGTATTTCGTTTAAATAAAGCAATTTTTATAAGTCAAATAATACAAAAATATGTGTTATAATATTGAAAAACCTGGAAATGTTTAGATAGTTTATATGTGACAAATTTTAGTCACGGAATTTTTCTCAATATATGATGCTTTTAACACATTACTTTTTAAAAAATATTACTAATATATTTGTTATTATATTTCTTTCGAATTCCTTTAAAAGAATTAATTACTGTATTTACTAAAAAAAGTCATACGAGTTAATTTACCAAGTGCAATATCAACTTAATCGTATACGTGGAAATTAATAAGGAATAATTAAGATGTTAATAAAATATATTTAATAAAGAACAATTTATTTGTACTTATTATCATATGTACATAATAATAACAAGCGGTGTACGCCAATACGAAATTATTTATAAGACTATTTTTGTATGAATTTAAAACGGAGAAACAATTCTAAAAATATATTTATAAATATATACTTTATATTTAATAGTTGTATATAAAAAATGTATTTAAAGAAATATTGTATGATATAACGATTTCTGATGTCTATTTGTTATATAACTAATCACATTCAGTTTAATTTATACGATTTAGTATAACCCTCCAATATGGAAGATACAATAAAATTTGAAAATATTACATTTAAATATAAAGAAAGAAAAATATTAAAAATGGTCAGCGGTACGATAAGAAAAAATCGACTTACGGCAATAATGGGCCCTTCTGGTTCGGGTAAAACTACACTTTTAAAAATATTTAGTGGGAGAATGAATGAAAAATACAAAGGAGCAATTTATTATAATAACGAAATCATGAGCAATAGTAATCTTAAAGATTTATCGGTTTTGGTGCATCAAAATGATCTTTTGAATCCATTTTTAACAGTCGAAGAAACCATAAAATTTTCGGCGGATTTAAGATCTAAAGGAAAAGATGTCGTAGATAAAGAGATGAAAAAATTGGGATTATACGATATAAAAGAATCTTTAATAGGAAATTCGTTTAAAGGTATATCAGGTGGTGAAAGAAAACGTGTTTCAATTGCTAAGGAACTAGTTGGTAATCCAAATATATTATTTCTTGATGAACCAACAAGTGGATTGGATTGCATGAGAGCTTTAAAATTAATAGAATATTTGGAGTCAATGAAAAACCATAAAACAATTGTAGCTACTATTCATCAGCCATCTTCTGAGATATTTTTTAAATTTGATGATTTGTTATTAATAAAGGACGGTAAGATAATATATAACGGTGAAATTGGAAATATAATGCTATATTTTTCAAATTTGGGATATAATTTTCCTCAATACAGCAACCCTGCTGACTATATATTAACACATATTTTACCTCAAATAGATCATAATTCAATAGGCATTAGTTATGAATTTTTCAAACTAATTCCCAATAAGGAAATTAAATCATATAATCAAATTAACTTATTCCACCAAATTAAGATATTATTAAATAGAGAAATGAAAATAAATAAAAGAAATAAGATGAAAGCTGTAGCAAGCTTTTTTCAAACATTTATTTTTATTTGGATACTTGGAACAATTTTTTATGACATACCATCTAAAAATTATATTTTTCATATTAAAAATGTATCAGGATTTTTTTACTTTTTATCACTTCAAAGGTTGCTAGTACCTTCTTCTAATGTTGTTAATAATTTATATATTAATTTGGATTTGTGCAAACGCGAAATAGAATCCAGGTATTATACACCCGATTCTCTTTTTTTCTCTAGAATTATTTTTGACATATTGTATAATATAATACATCCAATAATACTTGTAACATCCACATATTATTTAGTTTTATATCCTTTATATTCATATAAGCAATTTTTTATATTACTTTTCTGTATCCTATTTATTAATATTATTGGCATATCATTTGGATTATTATTCTCATCGATTTCGCCATCATTCAAAATATCACGAATAATATCTTCTTCATTGTTTATGATACTTAATTTAATTAGTGGTATCAATGTAGATACATATTCATTGATATATCCAATTAGAATGTTACAATATATATCTCCAATGAGATATTCATATAATATTCTAATTAAAAATCATTTCAAATATAAAAAAACCGGAATAGTAAATATGGATTTGTTGATTGAATGGCCTATCAATATAAATACATCCTTTTTAATTCTATTTTTAATCATGTGTTTTAATGTCTTTATCGCAAAACTGTTTTTTCGTAGAAAATTTATTGATTATATATAAAATTGAGATTTATTTAAGGGTTAGTGTTGTGTTATTCTTTATCTTTCTTTTCGATGGCCTGCGGTTGGCATCCAGTGGCACCTGCTTCTCCGAATCTTTTCACAGCATCTTCTACTCGGCCTCTTACGTCTATGTTATCCTCAATGCTTCTTCTGTACTCAAGTGATATAGTTTCGAGCGTTTTCTTCAGTACCGTCGATTGGATGTATGCATCTATCATAAGGTTATATTTAATTCTTCCAAATAATTTCTGTGGTACTTGGTTACCACACCATCCCATGTCATAACATAAGGTATTATTTTAGTTTTTGCTTTGTATAGCAAGCCTATTGATTATATATAAAACATAAAATATGATATGTTCTATGAAGTATTAAGTATCTCGTTCGTATTTGAATGAATATAATTTACATATAAATAGATAATAAAAGAATATAAGAAAAATATTATAGTAAAATAGAAAGTAATATATCAGCGCTATTGTAATTTTAAATTATATCTCTTTTTTATATAAACTTCTTTGCTTAAAAAATATTTTTTTTAAATTCTTTTATTTACATGTTGATTACTAAAATTATATAGATAGTATAAACAATATGATTCTATTAATAAAAATTATTATAATGAAATTCATTTATATTAACTATTATATTACGTTTGTTTTCGATATATTAATTTTTCTTGGCATTTTATTTAATCAGAGACTATTTTTTTGAAAATAATTATATCAAGTGACTTATGAAATAATAATGTATTGCTTTTAAGTATTAATATGTTATCGAATAATCTAAAATCTTTTATAAAACCATATTTTTATATAATGTGTCTTTATAGCGTATGTTCCCAATCCGAATGCATTTGATTATAATATGCCACTTACTATTTCAAAGCATTCATATAATATAAGCTTTCAAATTTATATTAACTCATTATCAAACAAGAATTTGATATTTTTATAACTTGCTGCTGTTTTAAACTGGTAAGTTTTCATAAAAGCGATATTAATATTTCATTTACTCTACTATCATTTTTTATACATTTTTATTAATATTATGAATTAGTTTAATGCCGAAAGCACGTTGATTCAGATTTAAGATATGATCTTGTAATATAGTAATTTCTATTCATTTTTAATACAGTTTTACAATAACTTAAATAAATATATTCTAATACTCCATTATGGCTAGTAATATGCTGAGTATAATGTAATTTAGACATCTATTATGTAAAATTGTACTTTTTTAAAAAAAAATTTATCATAACTCATATATAAAATTGTTGAATATAATGCATAACGATTCTTCTTTATAATTGCGTATTTCGAACACCATCCATGTTCTTGCTTCTTTTTTAGTAAAACCAATTTCATAGTTTAAGTTCAAAAAATTGAAATGCATTTTAAATTTAAGGAGATAAATGTAAAAATTGACTTTTTGAATTATATTAAGAAATTTTGTCATATATTTTTGTATAAATACCATATAAAATACAAGATAGAAATCAAGGAACTAAAAGATGTTGATTAAGTTGTAAGATATATATACATGTTTTAACTTATAAATCCTACAGATATCTGGTTGAATGTCTTCCAAAGCTAAAGGAATGACGACCTTCCCTTTACCACTTGAATTCTAAGGTATAATTGCTGACATGTTCAATAGGAAAGCAGCAGCCATTAATTGTGTTTTCAATCTTTTTTTATAAAACATATAACATTGGTACATAAGTATTTTTATGAAGTTGTAAAATTTTATGTTTAGAAGAAAGAGTCAAATCGACTAGTTTTACTGCGAGATAACGTATTTATTTCCCAAAAAGGGTTTAAATCAAAAGCTGTGATCTTCGGACTAATAATCTGAATATTAAACTTGTAATGAAATGTACAACTCATGTTATACAATCAAAAGTGGTAGATAAAAAACTTTTAGCAGATAATCAATTTTATATAATAAAAAGATTTAAAAATCATAATTACATGCTTAAATTAACATATAATAATCATAAAATGGCGTTTGAAATCGTTGATCATAAATACCTTATCAACTACATTTACAAATTAATACATTCTAACTTCATAGCTTGTTTTATAAATTAAATTAGTTCAAATGGGATCTAGAAATAAAAAGATGGCCTGCAAAATATTTTAATTAAGACATTCAAAATAAGTTTGATACATAGCAATATTTTTACACTACACCTTTTTGTTTTGATAATTGACCCATTGAGTCGTAGTTTCAACGAGCGATACTCAAAGGTGGTGTTCAAGCATACGAAATTTTACACACAGCTAATCACGTTTCCTTCGCAATGATCTTAAGTTTCTTCCAATAAAAAATGGCAAAATAGTACGTATTGTAAGAAATGAAGACTTTTTATGATATCATGTAACTTGAAATAAATCGTGAAAAATCAGCCATAAATAAGTCACTCTATAAACAATAGTAACCTTAATAAAAAATACCAGAGTATACAAATACTTAGTGATTTTATAAAATAAATTTAGTGACATAGTGAAAGAATCATTTGAGAACTGAATCAGATGTTATTAGCAAGAATTGACGGATTGCACAATGTTAAGATCATATACATAAACATTCTATACCTATTATCGAGCATACTATAACACTTGTTAACTATAATATTGACTTGCAACCAGCTGACTTTATCACACTTAATTATGACATAAGTAAGGCTATCATTAAATATGAAGTATATCTATATATTGTTATCTAAAAGGTTTTACTGTTTGCGCAAGAAGGTTTGAAATCATTCATAAAATGTAGACGTTTGAAATGATCGCGTGCTACTTTAAAAACGATAAAAAAATATAAAGACATATCCTAAAGAAGAGAATCGATTCCAAAAGTCGAGTAAAATAACAAAACACAGACTATCTGCAATTTAGAACTACTTTAAAAAGTGAGATTTAATTAACGATATTTGATTGAAAAGTCTCAAACTGTACAGCGAGAACTACCATATAACAATATAAATTATAAGAGATTAAATAAAAAGTTGTATAGAGCCTGATAAAATAAAATAGCATTTTGAAGGATTTTTATATTTGAATGAAGCACAGAATCAATGATGAGTGCCATAGAAATTCCCACCGAACGAAGAAGCGCTATTATGGCTTTATTTAATCAAATTTGAAATTTTGATTTATCACTCAGCTACCGATAAGAAAAACACTTCTCCATTATTGCATACGTAGACACAAGATAATTTTTAAGTTTTTACACCTTTTATTGCTACATAAATACAGATAAAAACAATTAAAAAAGTTGCAAGCTCATTCATTCAACTGAATGTGAAAAATTAAAATGCGTGTAAATGCTAGACTATAAATTGATATCTTAATCAAACATAATCGACCAAGATATTTATTTACAATAAAAGTTTAAATGAAATATTTTTAGTTGGTGTCAGCATAAAGAACCGAGACGATCTCCAGCTAGTTGAGATATAGAAAACAAGAAAATATGACATTTTAGCTAATATAATAAATTTACTTTTTAAGTTATAATTAAAATCATATATTATGTAATAAAATGTGACGGGATGGTGACGAAGTATTGCATAGATTATTTAAAAAAGATAGCATCGCATTAACCATTGAAACATATATTCATCTATCATATTAATAAAAACCTCAAAGACCATTGTCCTAGATTTTAGGCATAGCATCGAGAATGGCATAGAAATAAACAATAGAATCGAAGAAGCGATATAGAGGATTAAGGAAGATGTAGTGCTGATGAGTGCCCATTATGCATAAAAAAAGAAGATGAAGCAATAAAAAAACAGCAATCCTTTATTTAAAAAAGATAAACACTTTGTTTGTGTTTATTTTTATTATAAATTTAAAACACCCATCATGGAATTTTTACTTTTCGAACATCCAACGGGTTATGCACTTTTCAAAGTAAAGGAACCAGAAAATTTCGGTACACAGGACGCGTCAGTGGAGTTTCTTGATTATATAAAATTAAAGCAACTTATATCATTGCATTCCTTTTACAAATTTGAAAGTAGCCATATTGCAATGGAACACTTATCTATGCTGGCAAAGGGAGAGATACATGAGCAACTAAAAGCATTTCTCGAACTGAACGGAGTGAAGGTACTTCACTGCGATAAATCACTGGGAAGTGCTTTATCTGCTCTGGGTATTAAATCTAAAGCTTCTCCTGAAATTTCACGGGGGATTCGTGCTAACCAAACAAAATTAATAAAAACTACACCTAACGAAGAACGGCAAGCATATCTTGGGCTAGCACATACATATTCTCGTAGTAAGGTAGAATACAATATTGGCCGAGAGGACAATTTAGTTGTACAATCCGTTGCTTTGCTCGATCAATTAGATCGAGATATAAATACATATATGATGAGATTGAAAGAGATATATGGTTGGCATTTTCCTGAGTTATCAAAAATTATATCAGATCCTTATAATTATGTACAAGCAGTGCATATTCTTGGTAACTCTGAGAAGATTAGCATTGAAGAACAAAATAAATTAAAAGATTTGTTTGATGAAGAAACATTAAAAAGACTCGAAGTTGCTCTAAGAAATACTGTGGGTGTTAGTATACCAGAGGAAGATTTGAAAAATATCAACCGTATTAATTTGTTAGTAAAAAATAAAATTGAAATGAGAAAAAATTTAGCAGAGTATCTTAAGAAGAAATTGAATGTGGTGGCACCTAATTTATCAACATTGTTGGGTGATCACTTGGCCGCAAGGTTTATATCACAAGCTGGTGGGTTGCTTAACCTTAGTAAAGCACCTTCTTCGACCTTACAGGTTTTGGGTGCAGAAAAGGCTTTATTTCGCTCGTTAAAATCAAAAACGAATACTCCAAAATATGGGTTGATTTATAATGCTTTGGGATGTGCTGATATGAAAAACAGAGGTCGGTTAGCACGATTCATAGCTTCTAAGTGCTCAATTGCAAGTCGTATTGATTGCTTTAAAGAAGAAAGAACGAACTTATATGGAATGGAACTAAAGAAATTAATTAATCAGAAGTTAGAAAGTTTTAAAACAAATAAAGATGTTGAAAGAACGGATGATGTTTTAAAGAGAGTTTTTGATCAACTAAAGGCATTAGAAAGCGAAGATTTTGAAAAAGAAAAAAAGGATGTAAAAAATAAAAAAGAAAAGGAAAAGAAAAAATTAAAAGAAAATAAAGAAATTAAGGAAAATGTAAAAGAAGAGGAGGATAAGAAGGAAAAAGAATATATTGGTATCATAATAAGCGATAAAGAAGGATCAAATGCAAAAGAAGGAAAGAAAAAGCAAGAAAAAGAAAAGAAAAAAAAGAAAGAATTGAAAGAAAATGTAAAAGAAGAAGAGAATAAAGAAAAGGAAATTATTGATAACATAATGGGAAATAAGAAAGAAAAGAAGAAAGAAGTAGATGAAAAACATGCTATCGAGACTAATTTGTCTGATAATAAAAACAAAAGAAAATCATCGAATGAACCGGAAGAAATGAAAAAGAAAAGTAAATCTGCAAAGAAAAAAAAAGGCATTCAAAATAATATTGAAAATGGTAATTCTGTAGAAGAAATGGAAATAAAAAAGATGGTTGAGGCTGAATATAAAAAAGAAGATACAAGCAAACTTCTTGAATCTGATATAGCTGAGAAATCCACTCCTAAACAACAATCATTTAAAAAAGAAGAAAAAAATATTTTGAAAAAGAAACGGGAATCTGTTGTGGATAATAAAGAAAAATCGATTAAAAAACCAAGGAAAAGTATAAAAAAAGAGGATTAAAAATAAAGTAAATTTTTTTATAATTGTTTTATAAAGCCTTTCTAACTTTTACTTGGTAATATAATGTCTTTCTTTAAAAAAATAAAAGAGACTTAGATTACTTGTATTTATATCAGAAAGCTGGTAAAATTAAATAATTAAGAGTCGGCGAGATGACATTGATTTGATCGCATAAAGATTTATAGCGACGAAGGTTTATAATTTAATTTAAGAAATGGCTGTATGTAATAATGGAATTAAATAAGTAAAAATAATCTTATAAGATATTGAAGCTGTGTATAAAATAGAATGGCTATACTCCATAAAAATATACGTCAAAACCGTAAAAAATGGTTTTTCTTATAATAGAAAAAGTTATATATTAGAAAAGTAAATTTTAAGATATATCAGTTTTATCATAAATTATTTTTAATTTAACTAAGCTACTTCTTCTTTGATAGATTTTTTATGACTAATTTTCTTTTATAAAATACATTAATTTAATAATTCATCAAATATTTTGGTGTGAAGTGCTTTTTCATGGATCATCCATCGACATTCTAGAATATCTAATAATTCCGATTTGTATATAAACATGAATTACATTACTTTTCCCATTTTAAAATTTAGTTATAATTTAATATGATGCAATCCCGATTCATCACATAAGATATTACCAAAAAATATTATATTACAATTGTTTCAGACAAAAGAATAGTTTACTATGTTTTTGAAGAATTTTATATAAATAAATTATTTATATATTTTATATTATTTGACAGCATGGCTTAGTATTTCATTGATTTATCAAAAATAATCTAGTTGTTATAATTATATGATAATGTATGTTTAATTTGTATTATGATTCTTCTTTAATTTAAATTCATAACAAATCAATGGCTATTAATAGTTATGAATCAAATATATCAAAATATTCAATATCGCCTGCTTTTTAAAAAATGGAATTTATCAATTATTTATATGCGAATATTTTAATGGTTTTATATTCTCGATATACCATCATATTGGAATGTATACTTATTAATATTTCAGAATATATTAATATTATGTTTTATTCAGCACTTATATTATAAATACCGTAACTTTCTTATGAAGTGAGAATTTTAAATTTTATTTAAATTCATAATATTTTTATATTTAAAATGATGGTTTATAAAGGTATTTGTGTTGTAATTAGAAGTATCGCAGTCATAAACATAATTAGTATGTACAATGGAATGTATTCAGATAAATTTAATTTTTATTAAAGTGATATTTTCAATGTGATTATAATAGTGTTTATTGCCTTAATAAATTTTAATTATATTATAAGTATGCCTAATATATTAACAAGTTTAATAGTGGTTACAACTGATATAAAGTGTTTATCTATGATAATTTTTTAATATATAGTGGCAAATTTACTATTTATTTGTAAATAAAAGTCATAATATTTTTAATTATTATTTGTTTTTAAAAATTCTCGCGAGGCGGATTTGAACCACCGACCCTGCGATAACCACATAACTCTACAGTCGCATGCTCTACCACTGAGCTATCGCGAGCCAAAAGTAAGAAAAAAGTCACTAAAAATAGATATTTTCATAATAAATAAATAGCATCGAATAATATAAAAAAGCGTCAGTAAAACTATTAAAATTAATATACATTTGTTTAAGTTCTATTTTTCAAACCAATAAATTCTGTACATGTTTATATGATAATAGCAAATAAATAAATTATTAGATGTTTTATTATTTATTTCGAAAATATACGAAGACTAAAGATAGAGAAATTTATGAATATAATTTCTTTGATAATAAGATGAATATTTTATTTGAATTTGAATATAATATTGCATATTGGTAATGCTATAGTGTGTTGATCACAGTTAAAAGATATAATCCATACATATTATTAAAGCACTGAATCAAAAACTTCACAGAATAATCTATATGTGAAAGAATTATTGATGCATATCCAAGAAATCTTAAATTATAAATTATCTTGTTTAAATAAAAACTTTCGCACGTCTTCCTTAGCAAGAATGGTAATGTCATATAAGATGGATTGATATGAAAAGAAATAATCAAGTATATTAAAAAATAGCATATTTCGATGAATTTACTGTAGCAAATAGCACAGCATACTTAAGCTTTTTTATATTCATATTTACTCACAAAAACATTATGAATTAAAAATATTAGCTACATTTCAATGAGATGATCTGGGAATTCACCATATAGCTAATTATATGCAATATTATACGAAGTATGCAAAAATGTCAAATATCATTGAATAAGAAATATAAATATAATTTTTATTATATAAATATTTCTGGTAGTAGTAGAATATGTAATATTATTTAAAAATCTAAATTTATCTTGAAATATAACATATAAAAGGTATATATTAGTGCTTAATTGCGAGGTAAAAATATAAACAAAAAAATTATTTTTAATAATAAAATTTATAAAATACAAAATATTTTAGTGAGTTACTATAAAATGAGAAAATTACATTGAAAAAATGAAATATAAAAAAATAACATATCTTTTATTAAAGACATCTAGCATAAATAAAGCATACATAAATATATTAATATTTATCCCTTAAATCGTCCGAAACAACGGTAAACCAGGATGAGAATTTACTAGTAGTTTTGGGTATCAGAAGTTGCTGGACAAGTGCAAATTTGGAATCCAAATTCAAAACTGTCTATCCTTGTGTGTTAGTTGGTCAACTTACCTCTTTCTTTTTCTCTAGAAGTAGGAGTTTTAGAGGTTTGTTTAAAAGCTATTAAGTTTCACACATTTATTGGTTAATGCACCCATTACCAAATTGACAACTCACAAAAATATCCTGAGCTCTATTTAGAGCAAAGGAAGCGCATCTGGAAAAACAATGAATATGAAAATATAAAAACAGACCCGCGCCTAGATTAAGCCAAGTCAACATCAAGACGTTCCGGTTATATCGGAATGTCTGCAGTAGGGGACTCTGGGTAATTCAGCTGCACGGCTTCATATAGATATTAACACTAGGATGACAAAAGTGTCTTCCTATGTCCAGACTAACGGACTACATGTACCCTGCCTTGCTTGCAAGGTCGATCCGACTCCGATAGACGGTATGGCTTTGACTAACAGCGGTATGAGTACCTAAGGGTAAAAGATTGTCTTAATTGAGACAGTTGCTGCACTGAGTCAAAATTTTTATTCCATATATAAAAAGAGTTTTTAGAGTATAGTCAAGGAATCATAAATCGTGAAAGATTTCGTTTAAATAAAGGAAAATTTATTTTGGAGTAAAAAACGATTAATTAAATAAAAAATACTTCTATAAATGAATATTGAATTTCCATTTATTTAAGGGTTAATGCTATGTATTATTCTTTATCTTTCTTTTCGATGGCCTGCGGTTGGCATCCAGTGGCACTTGCTTCTCCGAATCTTTTCACAGCATCTTCTACTCGGTCTCTTACGTTTA
>SBIQ01000038.1:0-51896 GCA_014805555.1 Astathelohania contejeani | reverse complement strand
ATGAAACTAATTTAAAAAATTGTACTACATTTCAGAGTTTATATTTAAAAATTTGTATTATAAGTTTTCTAACACCATTTAAAATATAAAACGACATATAAATATGACAATTCTATTTTATTTTGTTTATTTTTCAATAAAAAGTCGGTTGAAATAATTGGCTTATTCTTTATTTTAAATGAAAAAAGCATCGATTTTTTGGTTTACAAATATAAGTCTATACAAGTAATATATTTATGTTTTCAAAAAACATATTAAAAATTTTGATAACATTGAAGGAATTAATGGATATAAAAAGCCAATTTCTATATTAAACATTGCATATCATTTAATTGTGTCACATTTCGATGATTAACCAAATTTAAATAATTTAGTAAACATATGAATGATAATTTTTTTGATGTCATATTATTTCGCGTAGTAAATATTACACCATAATTTAAATTATAACCAAATAGCCTTAGCAAAAAGATCAACAAAATAATAAAGACACCTTAAATTCAATAATTTGGCAATATGGCAATGATCATAATACATTTTAGCAATCATAATTATTAGCTATTCTATTAATTTTATTTACTATTCGTCCGAAATGGCGTTAAACTAGGACGAAAATTTACTGGTAGTTTTGGGTGTCGGAAGCTGCTGGATAAGTACAAACTTGGAATTTAAATCTAAAACTGTCTATCCATGTGTGTGTTTTGTAGATGGCCAACTTACCAATTTTTTTCATTCCTCTTCAGAGGTGGGAGTTTTAGAGGTTTGTTCAATAGCCATCAAGTTTCACACATATAACATTTGGTTAATGCACCCATTACCAAATTGTGACTCACGAAAATATCCTGAGCTCTATCTAGAGCAAAGGAGGCACATCTGGACAAACAATGAATATAGAAATATAAAAACAAACCCCGCGCCTAGATTAAGCCAAGGCAACACGCAGACGTTCCGCTTATATTGGAATGTCTGCAGTAGGGGGACTCAGTGTAAGTCAGCTGCACGGCTCCATATGGACGCTTACGAGTGACACTAGGATGATAAAAGTGCCCTGGTTTGATGCCAAAAGTACCGGGCTACAAGTACCTGCCTTGCTTGCAAGGTCGATCCGGCTCCGATAGACGGTATGGGCTTCGACTAACAGCGGTATAAGTACCTAAGGGAAAGGATTGTTTCAATTGAGACAGTTGCTGCACTGGGTCAAGTATTTTATTCCATATATAAAAAGAGTCTCTAGAGTATAGCCAAGGAATCATAAATCGTGAAGGATTTCGTTTAAATTAAGGAAAATTTTTATTAACTATTAAAAGTATATCAAAATATTAAGAAACTAATATATAAATAAAAAGGTTAATCTTTTTTGAATAAATCATTTCTAAAAATCAAAATGATTATAAAATTTATTGATAAATAAATTAAGTATATCCAACTAAAAAATAGTAAAATAACACAGAATTTGAACAAAAGAGCATTCTAATATGCGTTTTAGATGATTATTATATGCCACATCTAAATCATTTATTGTTATTTAACACATATTTTAATAAAGATTTTGAGCCATTAGTACATTTAAAGATTATTAAAATACTTTGGCACAATTAGAATAATGAACAGTAATAAATTTAAACTGTTGAGATAAAAAAGAAAATCCATAATAATATACGAATTTAGCATACTTTATAATAAAAGGCAATGCTATATGCTTTAAAGAGATATAGTAGAATGATAGATATCACATAAGTTTTCTAGATCAGTCATTTCCCAAGATTTAGGCGTATTCTATTTTATCAAAAAAACATATCGCGAATTTGAATTTAAAATAAAACTGCAATGAAAGATATTGCCAAGAATCAACTGAGAATTTAGTAGATAAAAACTTAAATGAATGCCAAACTCCATGAGCTGAAAAATAAATTACTAAATAAAACAAAAGAAATTCATTCACCTATATAGATCAATATTTTCAAAATGACTAAAATTAATTTATTAACTCTTAACTTTGATCTTCATGGTCTTTCTTCCCTTCATTGGATTTCTTCTATCCTTCCTATCTTCCCTAGATCGTGACCTAACCATTCTTGAATGCACAGCGCATGATACACAATAGTGTAGCTTAGCATAACTAAGTGGAATATCATATACATCATAAACCGTTGCCGTTCTCACATCTTCTATTGAAGATGCATCAATCAAACTTCGTATTCTGAATCGCTTGATTGCCTTATCTTTCGGAACAGCCTTGGCACAATTGTCACAACGAATGAATTTCACGTACCCTCTACCACATTTTGCGCGTCCGTTATTACTTCTTTTTTTCACCTACAATTAATAATTCGACTTACCATTTTGGGGGTCAAATAAAATAATTTTACATATTTTTTTAACAGTTTTAATTTATTATTGCTTTATACTGCACAGAAACTTTTGTAATAAATATTTTAATTGTTTATTTGAAATTTATTTATAAAAAGGATATTAGTATTCATTGCACTTTAATTTCTAATATCCATATTCAGCAAATATTCATTTTACGCACTTCTCGATCTTTCTGTTGCTTCTTCAATTTTGTCATTAAAATCAATCCTATACTGAATACTTCTTCTATACACCAATATGATAATTTCGTGCACCTTCTTTGACGCAGTTAGCTGATATATGAATCTATTGTAAGAATAACACCAATTTCAGTTATTACTTTTATTTGGAAAAAAATTTATTTCATCTATTGTCATTACAAACATTATTGTTGTAGCATTATAAATAAATCAAGCACATATAATCATGAAATCATATTTTTTCTTTCTCGGTCCTAACATGACTATTATCTTAATTGGCTATCCCAATTAAAATAATTTCTCTTTTTATATTGTCATTATGGATATTCATTCTTGATAACATTTTGTGTAATAAATGAAATTTAATTATTTAATATAAAAATTTTACAATTTATGACTCCTCAGCTATACTCTATAGACCCTTTTTATACTTAATATAATCTGTGAGGTTCTTGGATCAGTGTGACGAATCTCTTGATTAAAATGATCTTTTCGCCTTTGGGTACTCATAGCGTTGTTATTTGAAGCTCCTAGCGTCTATTGAAGGTAGATTGATTTTGCAATAAAGGCAGGGTATCTGTAGCTCGGAAGTTTTGGCATCAAGCCAGAGCATTTTTTCATCTAAGTGTTAATATACATATAAAACCGTGCAACTGACTTACCTGGAGTACTTCTACTGCAAATATTTCAATAATAAACGTAACGTCTAAGCATTATCTCAATTAACTGAGCGAAGGGGCTGTTTCCATATTTTTTTTTCACTAATCATCGTTTACACTCTATACATAACTCAATATATTTTCGTGAGCTGTCTGATAATGTTGTATTAATCAATAAATGTGCTAAAATTGATGGTTTTTATAATTAATCTATGAAATCCCACTTCAAAATTAAAGGAAGAAAATCGAAGAGTTATAATATAAGAAACCACTAATAAATTTAGTTTTAGTATAACATCGTTTCGTTGATTTTATGGATAACCTAAGTTTAATTTATATAAAATTTTTACAGAATGTGATAAGTTTTAATTTGCTTTTATTGCTCAAACCAATATTTAAATAAACCATCGTGTCTGATATTGATATATAACTTATATATTTCTAATATGTTTTGCAGTAATCTTATCCTTTCAATATCTTCAAAATAATAAGTAAATTTTTAGCAAAGAATGTTTAATTGATAAAAAATTAGATTTATAAAAAACATATAGCTCTTAAATGATAAAATATCATTCATGAAATTAAATAAATTTGCATTTAAGTCCTTTAATAAAAAGTTTGCAGTTTATTTATCGAATCTTTCATTACCACTTAACCTTGCATAATAATCACTTTTCTTTTTATTTCCCACTTTATTAAAATATTCACTTAAAAAAGAAAAAATATTATTTATACTTTCTGTTATTTCTTTCCCAGCAGATATTATTTCATAAACATATTTTTCATAATATTTAACTGATGCGACATACTTTTTCTCATTTTTATACAAATCTGCAATTAAAAGATATCCTTCATGATCGCCGAGATCAACAACGCATTTAAAACATTGAAGAGCATCTTCATATTTTTTAGAGTGGCATAGAAGTTTTCCAACTGAAGACCAAATAAATGCATCTTGATTATTTAATTCCAATGCTTTATTATAATAAAATAGCGAATACTCGTATAATTTTAACGTATTATATACTTGTGCCATTCCAAACCAAGCGCGATAATCCGATTGATTATATCTAATGGATCTATTATATGCTTGGATGGCACCATTTATATTCTTCAGATCGACATATTCATGTCCAATTAAGGTACTTGTCGTTGTAAACCTTGAATCTAACATGATAGATTTTTCAAAATATTCAATAGCTTTTTCATGATCTCCGCGCAATGAATAATAGTTTGCTATAACAGCATGTGTTTCTGGTTTAAACTTATCGATTGCTGCAACGGACATAGCAAGTTCAGCCAATGCAATCGCATCATTTTTTATATACAGAATATTAGAATATAAATCAATATAGTCTAAGTTAAAATAAAATTTGTTTTGAATTATATTTTCAAAAATTGCTTTGCTTCTTTCAAATTGTTTAATATGATAAAGTGTGGAGGCTATAAGAGAGCCAATAAAGTTGGAATTACTACCTATACTACACACAGGTTGATCATTCCATTTCTCTGTCGATGGATTGTATCCGATAGATGATAAACTATTCCCACCTTCGATTTGTAATACTTGATCAAAGTATAAATAAAAATTACTTGTTTTGCACATTCTTTGACAAAAAACATATAGGAAAAATATACTTTTTAAATCATCTTTTATAGCCAGCTTAGTCTCTATTTTTTCTATATTGCTGTAGTCTATTTGTTCTGCTAGGTGCTCATATGCTTCCCATATATATTCATTAGTATTTAGACATTGAATAAGAAGTTTTATTTTTTTATCTTTTTTTGGTGTAATAAGTGCACGTAAGTAAAGCAAAAATGGATCATGAGTTGGTTTATGAAAATGCTCTGTTGGCAGCTTAATCGTAGAGAAGTGAATAATTAGCGCATAATTCCGAAGAAAGTTCTGAGTAGGCGAACAGCAGTCGCAAAATACTACACTTCCAAGATGAATCTGACTCTGGCTGCATAGAAGTATATGATACACGTGGCGATATTCCTTTAAATTAAAACGAGTAATAGCTTCATACAATGGAAATGGCTGCACCAATTTTACACTTTCATATTTTATTCCTACTTTAGAAATAAAATCAATCGATTTGTATAAGCAACGGTTAATGAAATTTTCAAGCATAAGGGTTATTGCCATTGAATTTAGAATATAAAATAAAATGTTTTATTATTTGTCCCATGAAATGTTGTATTCTAAAAAAAATTGATTTGGGAGAAATAATACTTTCAGTATCCGCTGGCCCTAATTTTATATTAGTGGGTGGTTCTTCTAAAACTTTAAAAAAAATATTGGTAGAAGATTCTGTTGGTGAACCTTTAAATATGTGCAGCCACACCAAATCTATAAGACACGTAACATATCATGATAATATAATTGCTTGTGGAAGCTATGATTGCAAAGCGACGGTTTTCAAGGACGGCATATGCTTTGATATCATAGAGGGGCCAGATACAGAAATAAAAGGATTAGCAATTTGTAAAGGCTATATAGCAATAGCAACCCGTGGTAAAACTGTGTGGGTATATAGAATTGATGAAGAAATAGAAATCGACACTATTTTAGAAGATCATACTCAAGATGTAAAAGGAGTAAAATGGAATATGGGATGCTTATATTCCTATGGCTATGATGGATGTATAAACATGTATGAAGACATGGAATTGATACAATCCATTAAAGAACACAAATCTACTGTATGGGACATTCAATTTTACGGAGAGCAAAATATGGTAAGCTGTAGCGAAGATGGCGAGATAATATTTTATTCCTTTGAAAATATATGGAAAGCTAAAACTAGAATTCGTGGTTCAGATTTTCCAATATATACTATGGCCATTTATAAAAATAAATATATTGGATATGTTCATAATAGAAGCTCGATACTTTTCATTGATGAAATGCAAAATGATTATTTAACAATTAAAGATGCAGGATTGGGCGATATTTATAGTATTTCTATTTGGGATAATTTATTAGTGGTTGGAGGTGAAGACGGTATATTGAAAATACTTCAAATAGAATAAATCCCGTTTAAATTATATGGTTAAAAGCAGCTTGCTTAAATAAGTTTAGATCTGGTATCTTTTTGGCACAAAAAGCCAGTCTACTTTATAACTTTAATTGTATGGTAAAAAATTATTTTATTTTAAAATTTACAAAGGTTTTATGAGGATTAATTAAATAAATATTAAAATTGTTTAAAATTCGTAACTAATTACATGCTTTGTAAAATTAGATATGCTTTTTATGATTTAATTGCTTTTGCAATACTCTTAGACCATATTATTTATTGTATAATCCATCTTTTATTATATTATATAAGTCGAGGTAGTATTAAAAAAGTCGGAGAATAGAGCCGTAATTTAGAAAATTGCAGGCAATGAAATGGATCACAAATCGATTAAAACAAATAATCTATCAAACATAAATAATATATAATATGACTTATTAAAATTTCAATAGTATCAATTATTTATAAAAATAAATATTTTTTCTTTATGCATCTATTATCAACAAGGTTCCACATCATCTCATATGATTGTTGTAAAAAATTGACACTAATAAATATTTATTTGATTTTAATACAAAATTTTTTCATTTAAACAAATTTTTATTTATGATATCGTCTGATATTGTAATCAAGTATTCCATTTATTCTTTTTCGTGTTTCGTTAAGCGAGATTTGACTCTATTTAATTATATGATATTGTAGTATATTATTATAGTTATTATTTTTGAATGGTCATGACCATATTCCTATATCATAAATAACTTTTTATAGATAAGAATTATCATTAGAATTGCAAACAACAGACAAGATCAATATTATTTAAAATTCAAATTTCATGCTTTATTATTTGCTAATAAAAGTTTAAGAAACTGCTTACATTCAAAATAAAATGTAAGTTTGTAGGTCAAATATATCAACTGTTTCACTTAAAACAATTAATTTGTCATGAATGCTAATATCATTGCTAATCAAAGCACATATCGTATATCATAATTTATTAATATTCCTAACAAGACAGCTTATGTGTAACCATATATATGTTGCTTCAAACCACATCACTTTTATTAGTCTATTATCAAGGCTCACATATAAAAATGCGGTTGATTTACACAGTATTTTAATGAAAAAATACAAATTAGAAAAGGAATTTCTCGCTTAATCTAATTTATTAATTACATTCTTTTGCTGTTCACAAATTTGCCTTTTTTGGGTTACATAGTGCTTATAATATATTCATGATTTGTTAAGTTGATAAGGGCACTACTTTGCTATATTTGGAATAAAACTTAAAACTTTTAAACTAATTTTTATATCCTTTACCTGAATAAAAAATTTAGTATACTCTTTATAAAGCACATGCATATTTATATATAGCTTAAAATCTATTTTAGAATTCAACTTGCTTTAATAAATCTGTCTATATTTTTAACAAGATACACAGACCAATACTCCATAGTATTAAAAATTTCTGTAGAGATAAAGACAGGTTTAAGACTCGATAAAACCCTCTATTACTACAATTTAACGTATTTAAATAAGTAGTTAATTGGTGTAATGACCCATCGTATTCAGTGGTACACGTATACATGATGTATATTAATAAAAAGATATTTAGAATGATGATATCTTCATCTACTTGTATGCAATATAAGGTCTAAATCGAGGAGCAAGAAAAGATCCAGATTCAAATGAAAATCAGTATAGATATGATAATAGTATATATTTAATTCTTGAGAAAATATTATCTGACTAGCTGCATACATAAACCTTATGGTTGAAATATAATCGTTTTCATGATAATAAAAGTGTAAATTTACTCTTAAGTGTTAGTTCAAAACATAAAAAATAAAAGCCGTTTCAAATAAAAACGTCATTAAAAAACGGTAATTTTAATAAATTAATTTGCCCTTTTTATAATACAAAAAAAAGAGTTAATGTAAATAAGATTTTTCACTATTTAATATTTCTTTAATATATTCAAAAGGCTTTTTTATATTTTGAATGATTTGTAAGTTACTTGGCCTAGTGTAGTGATTGCCTCAATTAAGACAATATTTTTCCCTTAATTGCTCATGCATTTGTTAGTAACAATCTTTGCATCTATCGAAACAGGATAGATTATATATGCAAAGCAGGGTACCTGTAGCCCGATACTTTTCGCATCAAACCAGGGCACTGTTATCATCCTAGTGTCACTCGTAAGTGGTAATAAAGAGTTGTGCATCTGATTTTTTAAAGTCCTCTTACTGCAAACATTCCAATATAAGCAAAACGTCTGTGAGTTGTCTTAGTTTAATCTAGATGCGGTCTGTTTTTATGTTTTCTTATACTTTTGTTTCTCCAAATGCGCCTCCTCTGCTCTAAATAAATCTCTTAATATTTTCGTAAATTATCAATTTGGAAATGAATGCATTAATCAAATGCTTATATGTGTGAAGCTTGGTGGCCTTTTGACTAATCGTTATAAGCACCATCTTTGGGGAGGAATGAAGAAATCGGCAAGTTATCCATCCGCATAAATGCGAATGGATAAACAGTTTTAAACCCAATTCCAAGTTTAACGTCATTTCGGACGATGTTATTTAATATATTTATTTAAATAAAATATTTTATGATTCCTTCATTAATGATAACAAATAATAATTAACCAAAAGAAATTAATTAATAAACTTGGCAGATGTCAATCTAAATTTATATTTAAATATGCATTTAGCCCAAGTATCATGAAAAATACATTAATAATCATATTAATTTATATAAGCAAAATGTATTCTAATATAGCATATCAGAACCAAAAGATTGATATCGATTATTTATGCGAAAAAGCTGATTTAATCAAATCACATGAATTGGAAAAAATAATACAAGAGTGCACAGTAATCTTAGATAATATAATTAATCACTATTTCAAAAAAGTAAATGATAAAATTTTATTAAAGTTACAAATATTACCATTTGAAACAAAAGATAAAAAATGGATAATCTCATATGCTAAATTTGTGGAAAAAATATTATCGCTTAATAATAAGTCACAAATCAGTATAAATTTTTGGAATTATAATTTATTTCAACTATTTATATCAAATGATTATGATTTTTTAAAAGTACTTTCTAGCTGTATATACACATTTTTTCTAAAAAATGAATCAAACATAAATATAGCAAATTATTTCAGTATTTATTTTTCAAAAGAACAATTACCCTATATTTGTTCTTATTTAAAAGAATTAAATACCTTAAAAATACCATTATGTATTGGTAATCGCATGAAAACAGTAGACAGCAATATAACTTTCTTTGATTCTTCTTATACTACATTTAAATATGACGAAAATATAAATATTTTGAGTTTAAAAAATAATGTTAATGAAATAATAACATTTTATTTCTATGGATTTCCAGATACTAAATATTTATATTTATTTAAATACATAGGAGTCATGTTTTGTGATTATCTCTCGTGTGCTTATATCGAAGATGAAAATATAATAGAAGCAATACCTTCTGATTTTGTTGTTAATAATTTTGACATATCAAAGCTATTTCTCAATAATCTACTAAAAGATGAAAAACCAAAATATCTTAAAAGATTATTAAAAAGATTCGAGTTTTACTTGAAAGTATTAAGCACTAAAGATAAATTATTTATGAGAACATTAAAAAAGTGCTCTAATATATGGGTTGAACATTTAATATACGATAAACTAAAAAAGAAATATACTATACAACAAAAAATATCGATAATACATTCATTTATATTTTTAAAATTTCCAACAGAACGCCATAATATACAAGATTTATATTTGCTTCTTGAAATGTATGACAATAATAAATGCATTAGAAGCAATGTTCTAAAAACAATTGCTTTAAATGAAAATTTGTTTTTCAGAACTATTATATTAGAAATGTTTTTTTATAGCAGCGATATTGAAATTAAAAAGTTATATTATACAGAATATTTACCATGCATTCAAAGCCAAGAAGTAAAAAATAGTATAAATAATGAAATCAACAATATTTGCAATATTAAATTAAGACAAATTTCTGTTAAATTATTATTTAAAACATATAATCATCTATCACTGTTTGAATTACTTTATTTTAAAATTAAAGCTGACAAAACAGCGTTCTTCTCCTTTAATAATTTGGCAGTATTTTTGAATAGTTATGAAAAATATTTATTAATATGCGATAAAGGCTTTACATATCTAACAACCCAAAAGTTTAAATTTATTTTTATCATAACACGTCTTAAAGTTTTATTAAAGCAACTATATCCCGAACATTTTAAATTGTTTTTTAATTATAAAATTATAGGTAAAATATTTAAAGCAACGAAATTATATTTTCCGAATTATTATAAGTTATTTCCTTTAAATTGATTCTATTTTAATTAAAGGGTTAGTGCAGTGCTATTTTTTTTGTCTTTCTTTTCTATGGCCAGCGGTTGGAATCCAGTGGCACTTGCTTTTCCAAATCTATTCACAGCCTCTTTTACTCGATCTCTTATATCCATGATATGCTCAATTCTTCTTCTGTACTCAAGTTATAAAATTTCAAACACCTTCTTCAATACCGTCGACTGAATGTATGCCTCTATCGTAAAGATTATATTTTAAGATATTTACTGTGCTACTTGGCTGCCACCCCGTTTTATGTCATAACATAAGGTATTATTTTAGTTATTGTTTCGTATAGCGAGTCTAATTCATTCGCCAAAAAATTATATTTTTTCTTTCTCTCCGTTTCAACAATATAGAGATTATTTTGACTCGTTATACCAACCTCAACTTTAATATTTTTATTCTACCTCTTATCGTAAATGAATATATATGGTTTATAATTTTCATTATGATATCAGTCCTTATCTTGTATCAATCCAAATTTCGGTTCTTTCATTTTCCATGACCTCCTGGACTGAATGAGTTCGTAGTTTTTTTGATTTTTTAAAGCCGTACTTATTCGCAAGTAGAAGGTGAATACACCTAAATACCTCATTATGCCTTCGCGTATAGTCATGTCCCAGCATTCGATCACAACCTGTTGCCAGATGGTCGATCGACTTTTTGTCTTTACTGCAATGCTGGCATTGTAAAGCATCGTCTCTCCAAAAAACGTTTCTATCTTGGATATAGCAATAAATTCCTTCAGCACGGGGATCAATATTCCCGTATTTCATCCAAGTAGAAGAGTCTTTTAAACTAACAAGTTAATTTGAGCGGGCCCTATATAACTTTTCATGAAATTTTTTCTTATTGATTTCGTCATAAAGAAGCTTACGCTGAGCATTCAAAAGACTCTTGGCAGAAACGTCTGTTAGTGAATACTTTGACCTGAGGTATCGGTATATAAGAGTAAAGTGAGTCTTGTTTTGCTCTTCAACTTTCAAGATCGCTGCTCGTCTTGATGAAATATTTTTATATTTTTTCAGCGTATCTAGTAATTGAAGAAGCATATATTCACTTTTCATCTCCACAGAATTAAGACCTCTTCCCATTTCTGTTCGTGGAATAAATAACCTTTCTTTACACCCAGGCTTTAGGTGTACCTTATGTTTAATGAGAGTTTGGCGTATTTCATGATCAAGCTTTAAGAAGTCAGCAGGCAAGAAAATAATTATTATTTATTTTTTAAAAATAATGCAGAAATGATAACTTTAATCGATTAAACTAGATATATATTATATTTAAAATATGTTTTTTTCTACTCCCTATTTTTGTGTACACTTTTCTTTTTATATATACATATTTTATGCTTGTTAAAACACTCTGTAAATTTAAATAGAATCGTTTTTGATTTAATTTAAACCATTGATTTTTTCGTCACAGTTTTTTATTTTGCGTGTGTGCTGATATTCTTAGTTTTATTTGATATTAATATTATTGAAGATAACATTATAATTCTTACACTTATTAATAAACAATGTATATATTAAGCTTTTTATTGATTTTTTAAATAGATCGTTACCTGAAAACTTGTTTTTATCGTCAGCAAACCCACATAATTATTAATATCAAACCGAATGTATAGCAATGTTATGACTTCGAGCAGAAATTTGATAACCATTTTTGATGTTTCATTTTTAAATAAGATGATTATTCTAATTAATTATTATTTAATATAATACTATTGTTATGTTTAAAAATTTACAATGATATCAGTATTTTAAAAAATAATATCTATCAATAAGCTTTTATTATTTAATCTATGCAAATTTATATCTGTAATAAAGTATATTATAGCACTTTCATTTTGATTAGTTGACTGATCATTTCAATTTACCAATCAAATATTGCACCTAATACTGTTGCTTCTCCGTAAACAATCTGTATCATAAATTTATCAAACATAAAATTTAAATAAAAAGATAACCACCCAAAGCTTAGTAATAGTTTAAAACTATTAACATATTTAATACACTAGCTGATACAATACTTTCTTTAATAATTGTATATAATAAATAATCAATTTAATATATTTTAAAGTGAAAATTTTAATTAGTCAATAATTAAATGCCTAATTACGTAATGTCAATCAAAAATCAATTATCATATATGGGTAATTTGATTAAAACATATAAATATTGATGCTATTTTCTTTAAATGCAATATTTCTATTTTTTCTTTATTGTTATACTTTTAATTCATTGCAGTTTTAAAAAGAACATTAGAACGAATAGTTTTAAAAAACATTATAATTTTAAAAAAAAATGCCAAAATGTTGATGCAATTGATTATTCCAATAATATAGTCTCTACCAATAATTTAGCTAATATCTGCAGAGAAGCAAAAAAGAATATTAAATATATTATAACTAATCATTTTAACATAGAAAAAATAAATAATACCAATGAATATACAATTACACACATTGTTGCTTTATGCGATGAAGCTAAAAATTTATTAATAGCCGTATTTGATGAATTGTTGAATTATGATTTAAAAACAAACGATGACGCAAAGTTAATTTTAGAAACTTTTAATATTGATATCTTTGCACTCATCTTTATAAATGATTGCGAATTTGCAAAATTAATAAACGAAAAAATAATGAATTTTATTTCTAAATTATCTAAATTCCAATTAAAAATAGATTTGAATAAATTATTACCTGCATCTTATAAATATATTTTTAATGAAAAAATTAAAGAAGTGTTTAAGAATTTAACAAATATCGATATTTATTCTATTTTGAATAATAAACATGATAACAATGTTTCTATTAAACTTTTTATATATTTAAATGAATTAAATCCTGAAACTATAGCTAATAAAATAAACTATGAGTCTGATATATCGATACGTCTTCATATCACTTCTGTTTTATTTATTAGTTGTTCGCTCTTTATTTTTGCAAATTCATTTAATTATAAATTAATACATTATTTTTTCTCAAACCAGAATATCAAAGCAATGTATCTCATCATTTTATTATCTTTGTCAAATGTACCTATTTATGAATTGGTTATATTAAAATCGCTTAAACTTATTATTTTCAATGTTTTTAATTATTCAGTCGATGCTGTTGTTTATTTGATTCCCTTTAATATTAATTTAATTTGTAATTTAACACGAAATTTTCCATCTTTATTAAGTAAAAGAATTAATCCAGCGACAATAATAGATAGCTTAATTCATTATAGATTAAAAAACATGACTGTCATAGATTATGAAAATATTATATTATTATTTTTAAAATTTAAAGATATTAGAATAGATATAGTAAATTATTTTAATAAAGAATCAGAAATAGTTTTGATAAATGATATAATGATAAAAATGTTTATCTGTATTGATAAATCCAATTCTTTTTTTTCTTTTAATAGAATATTATATGTATTGATGCATAACAATTTTGATTACTACATGCTGCCATTATTTAATCAGTTAATTTTGAAAATTTTTATCTTATTTAAAAATTTTATCAATGAAAAAATAACAGATGGTATAATGAAAAAAATAAAAGGGACTGTAGAATTTATTTACGATATTCTAACACTTAAAAAATTATTCAATATAAATCAGGTTCCTTTTTTAAGAGAGGAGATTAATAATAACTATTACTATACCCAAACTGGTTTGTATATTGACAAAATCTACGAGTGCGATATAAAAGAGTATAAACATGATGTAATATTTACAAAAAACGAGGATATGTATACAATAAATTTAGGAGAAATTTATCGAAATATATTAGTTGAACATTTAAAGGATGAAATTGAATTAATCATCAATTACGAAAATTTATTGTATTCTCAAATTGGCAAATCGAAAGATGTTGAGAACACATATGTTAAAATAGCTATATTATTATTAAAAATAAATGACATAACAGGATCCTCAGTGTTTATATTAAAAAAAAACAGAATGAATTTGATTGAAAAATATTTGAAAAAAAATTTTGCTAATAAAATGAAAATTACGAATCGACTTTCCAGTATATATAATTATATAATGGAAACTACATAATTTTTAGTATAAATAAATAGCAATGAATTTGTTTTTATTTCTAAATTCTTTGTTAAAAACGGGTTTAATAACAAACTCGGTAAGCATTCTTTTTCGAAATAACCCCTTGAAAACAATTTGACTTGTGCTTTAGAACGATAATATCTTATATAAGGCATATATAAATTGTTTATTAGCAATAAGAATGTTTATTTAATAAAAGATTTCATGTCTTCTCACATTAGCTTTGTTTAACAGCCAACATTTGGCAGTCAGTTTCACTTGCTTCTCTAATCATCCCTACAGTCACCTCAATTTTGTCTTTATCATCCATCCCATCCTCGATGTTTCGTCTGTATTCTAATAAGATCGTCTCGAACCTTTTCTTCAATATGATCTTTGGATGTAGGTTTCTATTCTAAAAATCCTATTTAGCTCTTTAAGATAACCTTTGTGATGTTTGATTACCACATCGTCCCATGTCATAATATAAGGTATTATTTTGGTTTTTGCTTTGTATAGCAATTTTTTAATTAATTTGCTAAGAGGTCATATTTCTTCTTCTTTTATGTTTCAATAATTTAAAATTTCTTTTGGCTATTTATATTCACCTCGACCAAAATTATTTTATTCCCTTCTTATCATAAATAAATATATAGGGGTTGTTTTTCTTTACTTAAATATTAGTCCTTATCTTCGTATCAATCCATATTTCGACTCTTTCGTTTTCCATGGCATACTGTACTAGATGAGATCACGGTCTTTTGATTTTCAAAGCCTTATTTATTTGTTAGCAAAAGGTGAATACAATCAAGCGCCTCATTTTATCTTTGCGACTAGTCATAGACAAGCATTTGATCACAGTCTGTTTCCAAATAGTCGATCTATCTTTGGCTTTACCACAATGCTGACACTGTAAAGCACCATCTTCTTGAAAAACATTCCTATCTTAATTATGACCTAAAATACCTGTAATAATAGTTATATTCGATTCAATATGAACCCAATCATTCTCCACTTAACCATAAGCATTATGTGTTTTGATAATCCATGTAAGAATCAGGTTATATAAATAGTAGCTATTATATTAAAACCATTATTCTGTATACTATTTTAAAACATAAACTTTTTAGCGAAATATTTCTTATCAAATTTTTTTTATCATTTATACCTTATAAAAATTGATATTAAATATGGCCTAATAATAAATTTAAAAATGTAAACGTTTTATTTAAAATCATATATCTATCATTTAATTACTATTTTTAATTATCGTTTGTTTTACATGTAGATACAAGAATTAGATCTGTTATTATGCATAATCCATATAGCACAATGGCATATTTACTTATATCACCGTGCGCCATGGTTAACATAAAACCAAAATAGGCTGAATATGATATGATACTAGCATTAAAAGCAACAGCACCATATCTAGCTATATATAGCGATGTAGTAATTTGAAATGCAGTATATGTTATTAAATACAAAATTAAATTTATAAAATTATTATTATAAATTTCAAGTAAAACAAGCGGGTTAAAAATAGTATTTGGATAGAGAAGTGATATAAAAAATCCGGATATCATTGTAAAAATTGAAAATTTTTTGATAAAATGGTATATGTCTATTTCATTTAATATGTATGCTTGGTTATATATGTTGATCATGTATCCTACGTTTGATAGGAGTATAATAAAAAATCCCATAAATGTTACATTTATTTTTTCATTGGTTTCTATTAAATTTGCTGTGAAGCAAAAAACAATAAGAAGCAAAAAGGAGATCAGTTTTTTAAGAGAAATAGAAGGCTTATTGAGCACAAGTGTTTCTATTAACACTAATTTCGGGAAAAGAAGCTGTGAAAATAATACTACGAAATAGCTTGTCATTTTTAAGTATGCCAAAAATTGAAAAAAATCTCCTAAAAAATTGCTTAATCCAGATAAGAAATAACGATACCAGGGTATTTCGTTGTTTGATTTTATTTTTTTGCAATAAATCACACCACAAGCTGTTAGGTAATTGATTAAATAAGCAATGAAAAACAATGCATACGGCCAAGATGTTGGATTATCTAAACCGATTTTGGTATTTGCATATACCATAATGGATATAAAGATTGAAATTATCTGGCCATATATATAAATCCCCAAGTCATTCCTTGACATCATGGGTAATTAGTACGCTATGAATCATATTAGAATACTATTATTGATGTTCCATATAAGAAAAATTAATTAACGATTAATACTTTTATAATATTTAGCATTCTCCTTTAACTGTAAAAGGGGTGATATATCACTTTTTATATAATTTATCTAATGGTGAGTTATATTTAATAGTATTACTTTTGATATTATTTTCCTTTGACCTGCGGTGGGCAACAATCTTCATTCGTATTTTAAAGTCTCTCACCGCCTCCTAGATCCCATTTGTTATTAAAACCCATCTTTAATGCCCCTCCCGAACTCCAACGATATAGTCTTAATTGCCCTTTTCAATACGGTAGATTGGATGCACACTTCAATAATAGGGGTTATATTAGATTTTTTAAGTATCTTCTGTGATATTCAGTCACTATTCTGTCCACCTTACGACATATGGTATCGTTTTTGTATTTGCCTTGTATAACATGTCCAGTTCGTTTGCTCGTAGGTCATACTTTATCTTTTTTCGTTTTAACAATTTGGAGGTCATCTTGTTTGTTATACTAACCTCAATCAAAATAATTTTATTCATTAATTTATTATATATAAATATGTCGGGTTGTTTACGATTTAATATGATATCTGTTCTTATTCTTGGTCGGCACGGGCTTTAGCTTTTTAATTCTATACTACTTCCTAAAATATATGAAAACGTATTTTCCTCGATTTCTTATAGCCGTATATATTAAGTAATAAAAAATAATGCTTCTCAACACCTCATTGTATTTCATAACATAATCCTCAAAGTATTTTCTTACATCTCATATCTAAATAATCTACTGTTTTTTCGGCTTTATCACAATGCTGGGTAAATAATGATTTTTCTTACCAGAAAATATGTCTATCTTAAATGTAAACATATAGCTTCAGCACGGCTGTCGTTATTTCTGTGTGCCATCAAAATAGACGTGTCTTTAACATTAATACTTTTTAGATAGGGCTCTGTACAACTTTTTATGGCGTATTTTTTGTTTAAGTCGTTGTATAATAAATTACGTTGCAATATCATAAGACTTTTTAGGGAAATACAGGCATAGATATATTTTACTTGGAAATATTGCTTAATTAAAGATAAATGTATTTTATTATTCATTTGACTTTAAGTATCGCTGCTTTTCTTGAAGAAATGTTTTTGTACTTTCTCAGCGTTTCCCAAATTGGAGAAGCATAACCCACTCTTCATTTTATCATTATGTAAATCTTTTCCCATTTCTGAACGAGACAAATGTAGCTTTTCGAGAAAGCCATGTTTAAGATGCACCTATGATTGACGAGCATTTGACGGATATCGCGATCTATCGTAGCAAAGTCAGCAGGGTCTAGATGTTGCAAACCAATATGGTAATTTACAAGGGAAATAGCTTACACTTTTATTGCTAAAAGTAAATTTTGCGTGTAAAGTATAAATGTAATAGTTTATAACTCTTGCCAATAAACCAAGCCTCATTTTATTGAATGATTCTCTCACAATATCGCTATCTTTTTTCGATAATACCTGAATATTTATCTATGCCGACATCATCGAAAATTTTTACATTTTCTTTGCATATAATTTTATTAGCTGCTGACTTATCACAATTTATTTTTAGCCCAATTGTATTTATTAATTACTAAGTTTCCTCAACCATACCAGCCTTAGGTAATCATCAGTTGTGGTGCTTAAGATTATCTATAAATTAAATGTGGTAAGTCGCATTTGAACTTTTGTTTCCATAGACTGTTACTTTTAGATGCCTCTCATTTAGCAGCCAGCTTACTAGATCGATACACAGCACAACGAAAAGCGGACCAATGCTGTCACATTGTAAAATGCCTTTCTTTACCTTCTTATTTAAAACTGTCTCCAAACCAGCTTTAACTTCAAGATTACATCTAGATACAGTATTTTTTATAAAACAAGTTATTCATTTTAATAGATCTAATTTGGACATATGAACCAAGTATTCATATTTAACGGAGTCAAACATTTTTTTGACATAAATCCATGTGACCTTGAGTTTATGCTTGTGTTCCTTGTTTATTGCAAGATTAACATGGCTTATTCCTTAGCACCTTGAATTTTTCTACCGTCCCAAATTGGTTTTCTGCTAATAGTTCTCTATTTTTCACCTCTGATTGTAAAATAGACGTTGAACATTTAGTTGTTATTTTATATGGATTTGGCATGCAAGTAATTGACCTAAAGTCGCTAGCATTACAAGGAATATCTTTGAGGATAAGGTAAGTTTCTTATAGTAAAACCAATCTGCTTATGTCCTCTCTTTTAAGGATATGTCTTTATTAATTCCGTAAAGTCATGTAATGAAAGCAAATGCTTTATAAAAAAAGTTGAAGAATCTATCTACACGAACGTTTTTACAGTTGATAAGCCGCTTGATAATATCTTTAAACACTTTACTTGTCGGAAAGATAATAATGGTTTCTGAATCACAAAGATATTCTAGCAAGCACTTTAAAAAGATATTATTAGTTTATGTGCTAGTTTCCCACATTTTTGACCAATACTCTCTTATTTCATCTGCACCTACCTCGTGTTTCATTAAATTTTCCTTTTAAATCTTACGATATAATCTTTCTCGGTGTAATATAACGCACTGATTTTCTCGTCTCTGCTCTCTACGCTCGGCGTGTACTTCTCTCTTTTTATAATATATCCGAATGAATTCCTTTAATGTGACTATCACTTCCGTTATATCCGAAGGCTTTTCGAGCATTGAATTGAGTTCCTTTTATTTTTTCCGCTGCGATCGTTTTCCACCGGAAAACCATTTCCTTTTTTTATCATATTTAACGAGTTTATTTTATTTTGTATATTATCCTTCCGGCTAAAATACGGTATAAAATCGATAAGGTTGTTTCTTGGTAGTATCACTATGCGCTTGTAAATTCTTGCTAAGTCACACAGAGCTTTGTGCTGACTAATGATCAAGTGTTCTCCAACAATACGGTTCAAGTATCGAAATATTTCTATATCATCTTTTGTATCTGATATTTTATTCGTTCTTATAAACTTGGCTATAAGATAATTCATTAATAAATATTGTTTTAAATTTATTTATAACGCTAAGTATCGGGATAAATTTTAATGACTGCGATAGACTATCTGCTCATCTTCTTTTATCATCAATAAAGAATAAAGTCAGTTGCCTTTTTTGCTTATTGAGATAGACATCCTTTTAAATTCTTTCTCTTCTATAGTGCAGAAAAACATCTTAAAAAAGATTTTAGAGCTTTCTTTCATTTACCTCTAAGCATTATACCAAATCTTCCTATATTGCTTCATACACAATTCTTAACTAGTCCTCGAGTGCTAAGTCGGAACTACAAATGATGACTTTCAGAATTATCATAAGAAAAGCAAGTTGTATAGGGTTAGCTGAATTGAAGTTTTTGGCTGCTTAGCCATGTGCTCAGTTTTTATATTTTGTGCTTTAAATCTCCAGTGCGCAATTTTATGGTAAACTTTTTCATACTTTTTGTTAATATAATAAAATCTGCTATTGCTATACACACAAACCGTTTAATAAGTTAACATGTTTTTTTTTATTATGTGTCTCTCATTTTCAAAATATCAGCATTGGTATTTATTAAAATAAAGCGTTACAGTTTTTATTGCTTTTTAAGCATCCATCTGCATTATTATATTCAAACATCTCCATCGCTTTTAATGTTTGTTTCTATGCCATCCACGATGCTTTGCCTATACTCTAGTAAGATAGTTTCTAAGTTTTTCTTAATACGATAGATCGGGTATATGTATCAAAAGTTAGTGTATAATAAGTTATTTTAATTAACTTTTGCTGAACTTCGTCAATATCTCAGTCCATGTTGTAAAATATGGTATAATTTTAGTTATAACTTTATAAAGCTATCTAACTTTATGGTCCAAAAATTTATTTTTTTTTATTAATTCAGTTTCAACTAGTTGTAGATTATTTTGGTGTATATTGTCAGCTTAAAGTAAAATAATTTCATTCGAGCTTATATCATAAATAAATTTATTCGGCTGATTATGTTTATTCAGTATACCAATTCTTCTTTTAGTGTCAACTCAAATTTCTTTAACAGAATACGATCGCTTTAATCCTTTAAATCTTTGTTTATTCAGAAATGTAAGATATAAACATTTAAATAATTTGTTTTATCTACGTATTTAATCATGACTAAGCATTTTTCATACTTAGTAGTTAAATGACTCACTGATTTTTTAATTTATCCTAATGCTAGCATAATATCACATTTCAATTAAATATACATTTCTATCTTGAATGTAGCAATAAATTGCTTTTGCACGATACTAATTGCTTCCTTATTTTATATAAATAAAAGAATATCATAGTACTATATCTTATTTGATCGGGCTCTATATAACTTTTTCATGTAATTTTTGTCTTTTTATATAGGAATCCCCTCTGTGCACATTTTAAATTTTTTATAAAATACTGTTCATTGAATATTTTATTTTGAGGTAATTTTGAATTGCAAAAAGATATGTTTAGTATCGTTAATTTTTTTTGTTGATAAATATTACTGAAAAATCAATGAAATCGCAATATATTCATTTCAATAAAAATATAAAATGAAGTCGTAAAGCTTAGGCTGGATGTAGAAAAGAACAATGATCCACTAAAAGGAATTAATCAGATATTTATTTATTACAAATATAGATAAGTTCAGGTTAGATAGATCAAACATTTGAATAATTCCTATAACATGTAAGAACAATGAAAATATAGCGTATATTGAACAGACTATATTCGCTATACAGATCAAAATTTATAATAATGCTTTTACTATGACATATAACAGACGGGACGATAATTGATAATTACAAAAGTTTTATTTGTATATAAACACTGTAATATATATCTGATTGATATTAATAAATAAAATATATCAAACTTTGCTGTATGTTAATGAGCCATTAAGAGGAACGTAAGTTTGAGAAATAAAATGGAAAAAGCGATGTCAATTTTACTAAAGCAAATTTAGATGGAAATAATAAACAGTAATTTAAAAAAACAAATATTAGATGCAATATATTTTTGATTCATATATGATGCTTTATTTTTGATTCGTAGCAAATTATAAATTTTTAAAAGAGTTTTCAAATTCACTCATAGTATAATGTTCAGGTATATGTAATGTATTTGTTACTATATCAGTTGTTAACTCGCACCCCTTTCCCCGATTTATTGATATATTAAATTTCGGTATTAATTGTGAAAATCCACCTATCTGTAATCTTTTTAATCCCGTAGTTATAAATAAAATATTTCTTAATTCTTTCTCATTTAAATTATCAATATAATTCCAAAAACTCAATAAGGATTTTTCATTTTTAATATCGCCGTTATAAACTGTATTTAATTTCCAATCAACTATTGATATATAATCATCCCCTGTCAATAACTTTGCCAATAAAGTATCATCTAACATTGCTAATATATTTTCGTCAATCATTTCTACCATTCCCTTTTTAATAATTGATGCCACATGTATATCACTTTCATATAATGTAACTTTCTTTTTTTCTTCATCGTACAAACGATGATAAGTTTGGTTATCAGGTGTATAATCTTTCCATGAATTCTTTTCTTGAGTAAATTTTTTTTTAATCGCATGCAAGTATGACGGTGCTTTCAACCCTTTCATTTGACTTTTTGTGATATCAGAGATATTAAGTCTTATTTCATTCAAAGATTTTTTAGAAAGAAGTAGCTTATAAAATGGTTGAGTAAATTTCAAATTGATAATGTTACCGGTCCTAATTGCGTATCCTAAAATGTTACCTAAAAATCTAAATTGATTCTGCATCTTTTGATTTTGAGTTAATTCTTCAAAGTATTTAGGTTTATATAAATTAAAAAAACTATTTTCGCAATATAACATGCCAAGTTCTTCTTTTTTAAATTCTTCTGATAATACTGTTAACCAATATTTTGTATCCTTACTACCATAATACTGTCCATTCTTTATAAATTTAAGATTATATAGATGATAATCAAATTTTCCTTCTTTTAATCTCTCTTCATTCATTTGATTAAAACTACATTCAAATATATTATTTATATCTATTATAAAGGGTTTTATAGCATTTACTTTCATTGATGGTGTCCATGTGTAAATAAATTGAGGAATCTTGCAGAATTTTTTATATTGGCATTTACGATTATAAAATACATTAAAATATTCACCATAATTCGTTTCTGTTAGATTGAATATTTGGTTGATGATTGAAATTTCTATATTTATCAGAAAATGGCATGGATGTTTTGAATTTAGGATAATTTGCAAGATTATTGTTATAAAATATTTTTCTAAATGTTCGAAATATTCCTTTTTTTTAGTGTTGGTAATAAAGATTTCAGTTATTTCAGTATTTAAACAGTCAAAAATAAAATATTTACTTTTTAATATATTCAATAAATGCTCACTGTCTTTAATTCGAAATATAATAAGTTCAAATAAAAATTTTATATCTTCAGTAATAGATTTTTGATAAGATTTAATTGTTTTAAGATTATTGCTACAAACCATCTCAATGGCATTTAGTAATTCAAGTTTTGTTTTATCGCAATTTAAATTCATAATCGTTTGATGATAAAAGTCATGTTTTATATTAACATCGTAATTATGAAGAAATATCATTTTTATTAAGTTTTCGAAAAACTCATGTTTTGTAAAATTCAAGGATTTCAGCATTTTTTTTCTTATAGATTTTTCATTAATATAAAAATTTACAAATAGGACCACATCTGGCATTTCTTCATTTTTTCCAGTATATCTCATTAGTTTAAATACTTGAATAATAGAAATTATTTCATTTATAGTATATTCTCCATGTAAACTATTTTGAATTAGCTTTATTATCCAATGCTCTGAATCAATATCTAAACTTTTATATATTTCGCATGTCTTAGCATTTAATAACAATTTAAATAATTCCAACTGTTTTTTTATAATTTCTAAATTATTATTTTCTAGGCTTCCATTAAATAATTCCAACAAGCCAGAATTTACAATAATATATTCCGCCGGAAGGTTTGCTATTATATCTGAACTTGATGAAAATTTTTCAATATAATTATAAAATAATGTTCCAATCATTTCGAATATATCATTATAATTCATCCGCCCAATAAAATCATGAAAATATGTTCTCAGAATTTCCTGATCATTCTTTTTTATTTTGATTTCTTTATCATTGCATCGATACTTATAATTTTTCTTTGATGCATTCTTTTTCTGACATTCAAGTTCATATTCGTTTATATAATCATAAATATTAAAATCAATATTAGTGTTGAAGCACATTTTTAAATAACTCTTGATTTTGATATTTTTATCTGATAATGTAAAAAGACGAATAAAATGATCATATAATTTCTGAAGTAACTTATAATCTTCAGAAATAAAAAGTTGTCCCAAGCAATTTCTCCAATAATCAATTGGTATATAATCACATGACTTTGTTAATAAAAGCGTTTCAATGACCTTCATATAACCACATATCCAATTTTTATCTTTTGCTACAAATGGTTTTGCCTGCATTTTTATTGATGAATTATTTGGATTTTGAAAATAATATTGTATTATTTCCTCCAATTTATTTTGGCATTCGTATATTTCTTTATTAACATTGTTGTAATCCATTTTATGATACTTTGCAAACAAACATGAAATATATTCTATATCATCTTGATATATGACACTGCTGTTTATATAAAATGAGAAATAAAATAGTATATTGAAAAATAGCATTCTTAAAACCATTATATTTTTTTTATATAAAATTTATTGATTGACAGCTATTAGCCTTTTTAGTTTTATTAGATCTATAAATAATAAAATGTTGATTTAATAATTATTTCTAACCCTAACCTCGAGTATCTCATTTTATGTTTTAATTGATTTTATTAATCCAATATATTTTAGTTATTACAGTTGTTCAATTGCAATACTCAAATATGCTATTCAATTGCAATACTCAAATCAGCTATTCGATTGCAATACTCAAATCAGCTATTCAATCGCAACACTCAAATCGTCGTCATGTATCCTATTGAATTCTAACACGAAACAGATTTTATAGACTTATAACACCAAACGTTTCATTTTATAATTCTGATCTTATTTTTATTATTAATTATCGATACAACTAAATATGTCTACTGAATATGTTCTTATCATAACATAGCATATGTATTGTTTAACTCTTGTTTATCTAACCACACATATATTTTATATATAAACCATATTTATATCTTCATAAAGGTATTCATCACTATACTTCATATACGTATTCATCACTATAGCCATTATACTTTCTCAATTTGGCAGTGGATTAAAATAAATTTATAAATTTCGATAACATTTTGAGCAAATCTAAGTTTTTATTTATAAGAAGAAACGAAATTATTTGCAAATCAAAAACAGTTTTCAGGCCATTCATAGCTAAATTAAACATCTAAAAATGTTTATTATAGAATTCTCGTTTTAATTTGATACAATTTTAAGTCGTTTGAATAATATAAATAAACATTATTTATTAATTACCTGTTTCAATCCATTCTCTGGTTTCTACCCTCTGATCAAGCTTATTGACTCGCTCATAAGCAGGCAGAACTGCAATTTTATGCCCATTAATTTCCTTTCCATTTAAATTTTCCATTATTTCTTTCTTTTTCTCTTTATTTGGACACACAACGAAAAAATATTTTCTTTCCTTCCAATCCGCTGATATCTTGCAGCCTCTCCCGAATAAATCACACAACTTGTTCTGATCAAGATCTTGCGGAACACCCTTTACATGTAACTCCGTTTCGGATTCCCGTCTACGCACCCGCTTAATGTTGTTTCTTCTTTTTTTAAGAATTCCACCATGTGCAAGCGCAAGTTGTACTTCGCAGCCATCCAAAGATATTGCCTGCTTCTGAACTATGTCTTTGGCTATTTTCTCTTCTTTAAACTCCACAAGTCCATTTCTAACTATTTCTCCTTTAATTTTCCGCTCATAGATTTTCAATCCTACTCTAAAGTTAGTATCAGTCTAAACGATCATCATGATCAGCTTCACGGACCAAGTTGAAATTTCATCACTTACACTTCGCCAAGATTTGAAAATGTCTCAAGAAGTAATTTAAGTGTTACACTAGCTGGCAAGCTATTTACAGCAACTACTTTTTTTCGTACTTCTGGCATTTTTAAGGGTGAAGAATTTTAATTATTTTTATCTTTTTATTATGGTGTAATAACGCACGAATAATAACATTATATTTGAATATTTAAGCTGAAATCATTAATTAGCAGTGTTTAAAATAATTTAGATTCAGGATAGTATTTTATTAATGAGTATAAATATTGTAAGTAGCACACAAGTGTATATTATAACCTAAAGTTTAATGCCGTTTATCAATTCATGTATGTGTTTTGCAAAAAACAAAAGAAAGTTTATTCTATCGCGGAGAAAAAACTTTAATATTAGCCAAAGAAATTTATTTATGACAGATATGTAAAATTTAATCGATTATCTGTGCTAAGATAGATTACTTAAAAAGTAAATTGAAACTTAAATAAATATAATAAATAATTATTTTATATCAAAATTATCGCGCCAATATTGACATTTAAATGTTCAATTTATGATTGGATGTCTGCAAGAAGAAAAAATGGGCAATCTAATTACTTGGCACCATATTATATTGATACACAAGTGATAAATATGTTTATTTTAATTTATAACCACATTTATCACGCCCTATTTACAATTCAGATGGGGCGGTACCATGAGTACCTATTTATTATAATCAAGACGGTTATTTTTTATGTTAAAAACTCAATACAAACATAAATGTTTTGGTGATTCAAATTTTTGAAACAGTGATCATGAAAGAACAGTATATTTAGATGTAGGTAATACTTATAATATTACCGAATCATCAATTCCTTGATAAGATTAACAAACAATAACTTTAAAAGAAATAATTATTATCTAACTTATTCATTTTATCAAATATTTCCGGATTTTACATTCAGACCAATGTTAAAATTTTATTTTTGTCCTTGAAAACATCGTTATTAATTGATGTGTTCAATTCTTAGCGAGTAGCATTTTTAAAAAATAAATTTAATTTTCAATAAGTCAATTTAAATAATATTTATTTAGAAATTTATATGTAATCATGTTAAATTAGTTTTTATTGCTATTGATTATTGTATTAGAAACAAATAGTATAAAATTTTCAAGAATTGCTCGAATTGTACATTGGCCATATGATCTTATACACTAAATGATATAAATGCAAAAAAAACATTATTTTATTTCTAAACACTTCATTTTTAATTTATGATAATAAGTTTCATAATAAATAAATTAATCTTATTTTTTTTCTAAATACTACATTTTTAATTTATAACATATGAAATTACAACTAATTCAATAAATATGCTCACTGATAAAACCTTTAGATATAAATTTATTATATAACATGATAGTTAAGAAGAAATACAACATGAAAATTGGAATATGTAGTGAAAATGCATGCATTCGTCTTATCAAATTGTAAATTAAATGATGATAGAGTATTGGAATAATTTAGAATTATAGAAGGAAAAATTATTAAAGGAATAAGTTCATATATGAATAGTAACACTACAATTGTTAAAATATGTTTAGCTGGTTATGATGATGTTTCTGGAGTTATTATATAAATATTTACTTGTTCTAGAAAACATAAAAGTGTAAATTATAGAAGTAAATTAATAGACTCAAATAGTGAAGAGGATATACAAAAAAATATATGAAATAATTATTTAAATATAAATAAAATGCTATGCTTGTATATGTATTGATGCTTTAAACCCAGTGCAATAATTAAAACAATTTTTTTCTTTGCGTACTCATAAAATCGTTGATTGGTGTGAGATTAACTTTACAATTCATAACGCTTGTCACCGATTTTTTTGACATCAAATCAGAGCACTTTTATTATCATTGTCAATAATATATAATAGCGTTTAGTTGACTTCATAAAATCATTTTAGATTAAATATCTAATTATAAACAGATGAAAACAGAATTCTGGTTATAATTAGATGTTAGGTAATTTTTGTAGTGCATATCCATGTCATCTCTATATTGCCATCTTCGTTTAAATAAATTTTATATTTTAAAGCAGCTACATGCTTGATAAAGTGTGCTTATAATTTCGTGAAACGATGACTCTTTAATCGACTTATAAATCCACTCCTTCGATAAAATATGGAAAAAGTGAGCTGATAATTGCAAAGCATACACAAATAACAGACAGCTTTATGATAAAATTTTCACTGATACTTGGCAATAATCTTCTAATACCTAGAGCTGCTAGTAATTTCTTGTCCTAATTTAAATTGTTCTAAATATAAAAATAAGCTCAAAAAAACTAAGCTTTTCAGTTGTATTTGGCTGATTAATCATTTTTTTATATATTCATACTGATTTACATCTAAAATAAAGACTAATAATCAACAATGATTTTAATACAACTAGTAAAACCTTTTATATCGATGTTCATATAAAGTTATAAAAGAAATATCCTGAATTTTATCTGAATAATTTCGATATAATCAAGGAATATTGATATCATAGTTGTTTTGTTTAAACTTAATTTTTTATGATTTATTATGTTTATTGTAATAAATGTGTTTTCTTAAACTACGCAGAGCTTAATATATTCTTGTTGATGAATTGTTATATTAGAATATATTAAATAAAAAATAGTTGTATTAGAATTCCGATGTCTTCGGAACACACATTAAATATACAAACATCAATAAAAATGAATTAAAAAGTAATATTTAAATACAAAAGAATGAATTGAGAACATTAAAGTTAACAATATATCCACGCTCTCTTTATTTAAGACATTACAAGTTCTTATCACATTTAGCTTTTTTCAATTAATTAGATGAAAGCGCAAATATTTTGTTATTTGTATAAATTCAAAAAAAAATATTATTTAAAAGTTTTTATTAAGATATTCCCACAGGCTCATCTTTTATTTTCAGCTCTGGCAAATATAAAAGATTTATACGTCTTTCTTCTGTTTGAACAGAGGTCAGATAATGGTCGTTATTGGTATCGAATATAGCAAGCACACCATTTTTATCCAATGTATATAAATAATTTTCATCAAAAGACAGTTTAATGTCGACAATTTGAGAATCGTGTATTTTAAACAACATCTTGGATCCAGAGCTACCATCTAAATGAGTGCAATATACAGCACCCGATTTCCCTCCTGCATATATTTTACTTATTATGACATTACAAGTAATACTTGTAATAATTTCGGGGTATTTTATCTTTGTAAGCGGATTTCCATATAAAAAAAGTTCTAAAATGCCGTTATGGGAAAGCATAAAGATATCTTCATTAAAAAAAAAACTTTCACATTTAAAGGACTCGATAGGTTGCAACGTATCTAAAGTATATGTTTTTAACGACTCGGGTGTATAAATACATAAAACTTTTTTAAAGGTGCTTATTGAGCTGTCAAAAAATTCTCCTGATATTCTATTTTTTATTCCTGTGATATCATATTTTATCAGTTCTTTATTTGACATTGTAAAAATATAGTTCTGAGTAGCAAGAATCGAATGTACAGAATCATTTTTAATTGATTTTGATCCAATGAGTTTAAATGGATAGACTTGATATTTTTTGAATGTGAAATTTTCAATCGTATGTATATATTGCGGAATTGTAGTGTGATATTGGATGGTAATAAGATGGGTTGGAATAACTATATTATTAGTATTGGGTAGGTTTATAGGCGTGGTTGATATTAATGTAGAATCAAACGGTTTCATGGGCCACAATTGAATAATATTTTATTTGTTTTAAAAAGTATCACTGAAAGTATGATAGATATAAAAAAAGCTATTAGAAGTTTAAAGATGTAAATGAAAAGTATGGCACAAACAAGTAGAATAATCAAAATGTCAAGAATTAATCCATATCCATATAAAGAGAAATACATTCGAATGAAAACTTTTTTAAATATAAGCTTTCGAACGTAGAGATAGTGGTCATTGTGCTTTAAATATTCACTTGCAAGGTGGGTTCAACTTCGAGACTTGATTAAAATTTATATACAAAGACTAGTAAATCGAAATAAGCGATTAATCCATATGATAAGCCGTAGATAAGGTAACATATCATGGTTAGTAGTAATATGTGGGTGTATTAATGTATATCGATTAAAAGAAAATATCATTGCATCTTTTAACTAATTATAAAAAGGTATGCTAAGATATTAGATTCAGATATAATTAAAAGAGTGATATAATAATATGACATTTTTATTTATCAAATAAATATTACCGCCCGTTGAAATATAAAGTAAAACTATATAATGCAATATAATCTATTTTTTAAAGAGTAAAAATGTATGGTTCGCTAAAGCGAGTAATATAATAAATAAAAATTGTTACGCATTAAAAAAGCCAAAAAGCTTCATTTCTTGTTATATATAAAAATTTAAGTATAAAATAATCATGGTAGTTAATTGATTAATTTATTCATTTCTCTCTAGGTTATAATATTATATGATATCTTAGATTGCCTCCTCAAGCACGACTTTTTTACGTAAAATCACTTTTATCTATTATAATTCCGAGTTTAAAAATATTTTATATATTGTTCTGCTTAATTCAGAATTGATTAATGATCTATATCGTATAGTATCGTAATATGTCTTATACATAGTAATATATATTAATAAATACAGTATAACACACTTTATATGAAAACATATCGAATCTATTGTCTTAGTATATAAGCTTTTAACAATCAGTATTTATTTTTATCTGAATATATAATCGGCATATCTCATATATACTATTCTTACTAAACACCATGTCTAGCCAATTATATTAAATGATTATATAAGTTAACGGTATTAATTAAGCTATATATTGAATTTATCATTTACAAGAAATCATTTAAAGCATTTGGTTGAAGTTCTGTGTAATATAATTTAAATTATATTTAGTAAAGTGATTGTGTATGAGATATAATCGTGTAGTTATAATATCATATATTAATCATATTGCTAATTTACTTATATAATATACAGAAGTCGATGCATGCTAATTGATAATGGCATATAGCATAGCATAGTTAATAAAACATTATCTGCTTTGATAGAATACTTTCAATATATTCTTATAAATATTAAAAATCTAAATAAAGTAAAAAGCGATTATAGAGAAAATAGAAGGATTTGCGACATAATAAATAAAAATGAGTATTAATGAAAAAGTATGGCTTGTATTATTAATATTTATCGTTATATTTTCAAGTCGTAATATGAATGCTCAATATTATTAATTCTTTCTATAATATATCTTATATTCTATTAGTCTATTCTGTACTCTGATATATTATATTATGTTCATAATTTTCAATCTGATGTTGTCTCTAATTATATCATAATATTAATATACACTAACATTTGTAGAATACATTTAATAAGATATTATTTATGATTTTCATTTAATTCTGATTGTTTTAACTTTTTATTACTAAAAATATTTTTTTGGTATGAATTATAGAAATATTCATTTATAATAAATTAAGATATCATTGTATCAATTATTCAGAATACAATTTGACAATAATAAGTAGTGTTTTTAATATTTATGTAAAAAAATACATGTAATATATAATCGAATATGGTTTATTATTTTAATTTTTATATTTTAATTATTAGTGGTTTTTTGTTTTATAAAATTCTCAATTTTCCAAATTTATTTTACAAACAAAACTTTCAATGCCACCCCACAAATGACAGCCATCAATAAGCCATACCGCAGATATAAAATTTTAATCCTTGGCGAAAGTAGTGTTGGAAAAACATCAATTCTTTGTAGATTTACAGACGATACATTTAAATATGCAATGATGAATACCATCGGTATAGATTTTGTATCAAAGGACATTACAATAGACGGGGAGCGTGTGAAATTACAAATATGGGATACTGCTGGGCAGGAACGCTTTCATTCGATAACACGTAGCTATTATCGCAGTGCCAATGGTATATTTTTAGTTTTTGATGTCTGTGATGCACGGTCATTTGATTCTGTTGATCAGTGGTATCAAGGTATACGAAATGAGGTAGGGGAAGAAGTGCCGGTATTTTTGATCGGAAATAAAATGGATGAGATAGATGCCAACGACGAAAGGCTTTCTATTTATAAGGAAAAGGGGTTAAATATGGGCATTCCATATTATGAAACAAGTGCAAGAACGGGTTTAAATATTGAAAATATATTTAAAGAGATGGCTATGGCCATGAAAAATAAAGCATTTGTTTTTGAAGAGGAATTGGAAATAAATACAAATAGATCTCGTAAGGGTTGTTGTTAATAAACGAGATATGCTGCTTTGATTCATACTATTAAATTAATATTATTACAAAATTTAATTTTTAATTAATTAATTTTCTCTGTAAATAAAAATTATCAAATAAAAGGCTATACTAACTTTCTCAGTACTATATATCAAGCAAAGTGATTGAAATCTGCTTTAATAATTGATCATTTGTTGGATAAGCTATTTTTGAAAAATTATTTATGATAACGCATTATTGATGAAATGTTTTGATACTATTATAAGGATTGATATTTTGGTCAAACATACTCGCGGTATATTTTAGGGTAAAAGCTTAAATAAATTATTTAGTAGATGTTGGCATAGCATCTAAGACAGAGAAAAGATAAATATAATATTTTGGATAATACGCTCAGATTACCTTATAAAGCCAAAATTAAAATCATATTTATGCATTATATTCATGTGATAGCGACAAAATTTTACAAAGGTTACTTAAAAAAACTTAGTATAACATCAACTATTGAATCATATATATGATCCATCGTATCCAAGTAAATGCTATTTCTCTGAAATGTAGGTAAAGTATTGATGCTGGAATGGAAATAGATAGTATAATTGAAGAAGCGATAGAAAGATTATTAGATGCGAGTGCTGTTGAATTCAAATCACGCATAAAACAAAAGATAAAAGTTAATACAGAAATACTTTTTTATTTAAGGGTTAGCGTTGTGTTTTGTTTTTCTTTTCTATAGTCTGCGGTTGGCATCCAGTAGCACTTGCTTCTCTAACTCTTTTCACAGCATCTTCTACTCGATCTATTATGTCTATGTCATCCTCAATGCTTCTTCTATACTCAAGTGATATAGTTTCGAGCGTTTTCTTCAGTACCGTCGATTGGATGTATGCCTCTATCGTAAAGGTTATATTTTAAATTATTTACTGTGCTACTTGGTTGCCACTCCGTTTTATGTCATAACATAAGGTATTATTTTAGTTTTTGTTTCGTATAACGAGTCTAATTCATTTGCCAAAAAATTATATTTTTTCTTTCTCTCCGTTTCAACAATATAGAGATTATTTTGACTCGTTATATCAACCTCAACTTTAATATTTTTATTCTACCTCTTATCGTAAATGAATATATATGGTTTATAATTTTCATTGTGATATCAGTCCTTATCTTGTATTAACCCAAATTTCGGTTCTTCATTTTCCATGACCTCCTAGACTGAATGAGTTCGTAGTTTTTTTGATTTTTCAAAGCCGTACTTATTCGCAAGTAGAAGGTGGATACACCTAAGTACTTCATTATGCCTTCGTGTATAGTCATGTCCCAGCATTCGATCACAACCTGTTGCCAGATGGTCGATCGGCTTTTTGGCTTTACCACAATGCTGGCATTGTAAAGCATCGTTTCTATCTTGGATATAGCAATAAATTCCTTCAGCACGAGGATCAGTATTCCCGTATTTATCCAAGTAGAAGAGTCTTTTAAACTAACAAGCTCATTTGAGCGGGCCCTATATAACTTTTATGAAATTTTTTCTTATTGATTTCGTCATAAAAGAGCTTACGCTGAGCATTCAAGAGACTCTTGGCAGAAACGTCTGTCAGTGAATACTTTGACCTGAGGTATTGGTATATAAGAGAGAGGTGAGTCTTGTTTCGCTCTTCAACTTTCAAGATCGCTGCTCGTCTTGATAAAATATTTTTATATTTTTTCAGCGTATCTAGTAATTGAAGAAGCATATACTCACTTTTCATCTCCATAGAATGGAGACCTCTTCCCATTTCTCTTTGGAAAAGATATAACCTCTCTTTACACCCAGACTTTAAGTGTACCTCATGTTAATAAAAGCTTGGCGTATTTCATGAATCAAAATTAATATAAATATAAAATCATTTATTACAAAATTGCATAAACCTTCATCTTATAAAAACACATATTAAAAGCTACTCAATTTAGAATATGTAGAGGGCGACATGAACATACACCATAATTTGTGAAGAAAAGGAAATACCAAACCGCTAATGCTGATTATGATAACCGAACTCATAAATTTGAAAATGCTACTATGTGGTAACACCAATTCCTTTGGAAGTAAAAAGAAACTCATGCAATAACAAAGCAATGATGCAAATTCAGAAATTAACATTGCTTTGTTTATGCTACTAAAAAGCAGCATTATCGTCATTAGCTCAATAATTATAAGACATGAAAAGGTGATTGTAATGATGGAAAATAGTTCATGTGGAAATGAAAAAAATGAGAGAAGCATGATGATACTTCCTTGATAGAAACTTAATAATGTATAAGTCAGAAGATTTTTTAAAGATAAATAATGAGTTTTTACTAGTTCCTTATAAAGCTCAGGAAATTTAAATGCAATATCGCGAGAAATATCTCTTGAAAATATAATAGCAAGGGATGGGAACATAGTAAAGACAGTGGCATATCCCATAAGAAGAAATCCCCTGTAAACAGCGATAGGTGCAAAGTAAAACAAAGAAGAAAATATTGCTTGTATAACACTAATAGTGATTCCTCGCTGAACTATAAAATTAGTAAGCTTGGAAGTTCCTTTATAACAATTTCTCCCATGCCAAATCAGAAGCTCATAAATATGACTGAATTGTGTGATACTAAAATCTGCCGCCAATGAAGCTTGGTTTCCTTCTTTTCCTACAATACCTATTCCTACATCTGACTCAATTATCATTGATACATCATTCCCACCATCTCCTATACAGCATACACTTTTTTTGGTATACGATCGTAGACCACGGGCTATTATAGCCTTCTGCGTAGGAGAGCAACGGCAACATACCACAGCATCCATCTTGGAGGCTACACGCATAAATTCTGATAAGAAATTATCTATCATTATTTGAATACTAACACCATCTATAACTATGCAATCATCTTTTCTTTTTTCTACTTCATTTAACATTTCCCATGCTTCCTCTCTAGCTTTAAGTCCCATAATTATAGCAAATGAATTTTGTTTGGAAAACAAACGAGATGAAATAGAAATAGAAATAGCTGTCTCTATTTTATCTCCTGTAAGCATCCATATTTTAACCCCAGCATTGCGTAGGTTTTCAAGAGTAACTTTTACATCATCCTGTAATTTATCTTCTACTCCTGTTAATCCCAAAGTAGTTAATTCTTTTTCTATAGTAGAAACTACCCTATCGATTTCTTCTCCTCTCCCAGTAAAACAAAGCTTAGCCTTCTTCAACTCTTCATCAAAATTATTATATTCTTCCTCATCTAATATACGTTTTGCTACTATAAGAGTTCTTAAACCCTCTCTTGCCATATTATCAGCTTCTTCATCCAGCCAATCATTTACCTTTACCATTTCTTTCATGACCACGTCAGCACCCTTTACAAATAGTATAATTTCACCATTAGGTGATTTTACTATTATCCCCATTCTTTTCTTTTCACTAGTAAAAGGGAAAGTATGAAGTATTAAATATTTATGTTCATTACCCAACAAATCCTTTATGCATATATATTCTCTTGATCTATCATGCAGCATGAATCCTATTTTTTCAGTCCATCTAACCATTGCTATTTCGTCTGGACTTGAAGCTTGATATGTTACTGTACCTTCTTCATGAACAGGTGTTACATTATGGCATATTACAAGTGCTTCCAAAAGATCAAATATTCTTGAAGCAATATCTTTCTTCCCTCTACTAAAAAGAGAACCTCCTAAATGTGTTTCACTTAATATACTATCATTTATGTTCTCATTTATTATATTATCATTTATATTCTCACTTATTTTATTATCATTTTTTTCTTTTAATACCTTCTCTAATAATTCACTCACCTCTCCATTTAATTCTTGTGTATAACACATACTTCCTAAGTGTACTTTCTTCATTTCCATCTCATTCTTTGTAAGTGTTCCAGTCTTATCTGACAATAAATAGGATATTCTCCCTAATTCTTCAGGTATATTACTATTCCTTACTATACTTCCTGATATATTTTTATCTTTTTCTATGTCTTTGGTATAGAAATATCTTGCTGTATCAATGCTTACTTTAAGACTTATTGGGATTATTGCTGAAAATATTACAATGAATCTTATACATGTTGTGACCGAATTATAAGATATTCCTCTTAAGACAGTGAATATCATGGAAAGCAATATGGCTGCACTAGATAAAATAATAGAATATCTATTTAACTCTCTATCTATTAATCCTAATTTGTTTACTGGTTTAGCTGTATTCATAACTGCTCGGGTGTCTTTTCCTGTGTATATTACTCCTCCATATATTGTTCCTGTGGCTAGGATTGTGTTCATCCAAAGCATATTTTCAAGACTTAGCGATACCATCTCTGTTTTTCCCAATGCATTGGTCACCTCCATCTTTCCAATAAAACTGTAGATATCCTTATGGGGCTTATCTGCATGGATGATTATCGTTGATTCAGTAAGTGACTCAAGTGTGTGTGTCATAGGAACTGCCTGCCGTAATTTCCAATCTGTTTCCCCATCAAGCTGATCTGTCCGTATAAATGACTGGCCATGTCTCTCCATTGTCTTAAGAAGTACCATGTCTGCAGGTATTTTCTGATTTTTTTCAACGACTACAATGTCTCCGACACGAAGCATAGAGCTTTGTACCACATCTCCGCCATTCAACCGTAGATAGCACTGACTGTTTGCTTCTTTGTCTCGTAGATAGCGTTGGTAATCATCAAGTCCTTCTTTTATAAGATTTATTAAAAGAACGAACACCCACGGACCCACATTAGAAATTATTGGCGAGACATTTAAAGCTGGAATTAACTGTGATACACAAATCATAAAAAAGAATATATTAAAGATTTGTCTGAACTGACCAAGAAATACCTGAAAGGGGAATGTATACCACCTGTATTTCTGATTACGTATCGTATTTGGTGGGTAATTGGTAGATGGCTCTCCAAGTGTAATCTGTCGAATGCTAAAATCAGTGATGTCGTGTTTTTTCATGGCTGAGGTAGGGGGCATGCTAATTAAAGGGTAATAAACCAATTAAAAGAAAGATGTAAATCAGATAAACCAATCAAGAAATGGATATTTTAATAAAGATAATATACATTGATAAGGATATTGTATTTATAAATCTTTGATCAATCTTAATTCATTAGTGGATATTCGATATAGAAAAGAAGTGTATTTAGATTGGATGTAGGATTAATATTAAAAATATAAATTGGATTTTATATATGTTATAAATACAACATAATAGATTATCTCATTAGAGTTTAGAGAGGATGGAACGGAAATAAATAGTAGAATAGAAGAATCAATAGCAAGGTTTAGAGATAATAGTGGATGCTCATTATATATAGGAGAAAAGAAGATAAACAATAAAAAAAAGTTAACTTTTATTTAAATACATTCGCTTTATTTAAACAAGATCTTTTACGGTTTAAGATTCTTTGGCTATACTTTATTGGTTCTTTTTATATATGCAATAAAATGACTGTCTCAATTAAGACAACCATGAATACTAATACCCCTGCCACCGTCTATCCGAGCCGTATCGACCTTGCAAGCAAGGCAGGGTACCTGTAGCCCGGTACTTTTAGCATCAAACCAGGGCACTTTTATCATCTTAGTGTTAATATACATATTGAGCCGTGCAGCTGACTTACCCAGAGTCCTCCTACTGCAGACATTCCAATATAAGCGGAACATCTGCGTGTTATTTTGGTTTAATTTAAGGGTGTAGTCTGTTTTTATGTTTCAGATTCTTTTATTTCACCAGATGCGCCTCCTTTGCTCTAGATAGAGCTTAGGATATTTTCGTGAGTTGTCAATTTGGTAATGGGTGCAATAAATGTGTGAAATTTGATGGCTTTTAAACAAACCTCTAAAACTCCCACCTCTGAAGAGGAATGAAGAAAATTGGTAAGTTGGCCATCTACAAAACACACACATGGATAGACAGTTTTGGACTTGAATTCTAAGTTTGTACTTGTCCAGTATCTTCTGACATTCAAAACTACCAGTAACTTCTCGTCCTAGTTTAACGTCATTTCAGACGAAAATATATTTATATATTGAATTAATATTATACGTTGCAACAAAGTATGGCAAGATTATATGTCATAGACTATTTTCTCTTAACCAAAACATAAAAATTATGTATACTCGGATAATATATAAATAAAATGGCTTTAAATAAAGATAGGATATAAAGATGCTATTAATTTGTTAAGTCATTGAAACATTTATAAAAATAAAAGCATCTATTAAACTTCAAAACGCTCATATTTTTCACTATTATATATAAAAAAGCATATGAGTAACTAATTATGATATATCAAACTAGAAGCTAGTCGTTTGAAATGACGTTAAACTAGGACGAAAATTTACTAGTAGTTTTGGGTGTCATAAGTTACTGGACAAGTACAAACTTGGAATTTGAGTCCAAAACTGTCTATCAACGTGTGTGTATTGTAGATTATCAATTTTTTTCGTTTCTGCACAACGGTAAGAGTAAAAAGGTTGTTTTAAAGTTATCAAGTTTCACACATTTATGGCACCCGTTGCCAAATTGACTACTCAATAAAATGTCCTTATCTATAGCGAAGGAGGCGCATCTGGTGAAATAAAAGAATCTGAAACATAAAAACAGACTACACCCTTAAATTAAACCAAAATAACACGCAGACGTTCCGCTTATATTGGAATGTCTGCAGTAGGGGGACTCGGGGTAAGTCAGCTGCACGGCTCCATATGGATATTAACACTAAGATGATAAAAGTGCGCTGGTTTAATGCCAAAAGTACCGGGCTACAAGTACCCTGCCTTGCTTTCAAGATCGATACGGCTCGGATAGACGGTGGCAGCGGTATTAGTATTCATGATTGTCTTAATTGAGACAGTCGCTGTACTGGGTCAAGTATTTTATTCCATATATAAAAAGAACCAATAAAGTATAGCCAAGGGTCTTAAACCGTAAAAGATCTTGTTTAAATAAATAGATATGATATACTCAGGGATATAAAAAATCAATAAGATATCATTATAAAACCCATGGCTATTATATTATTTTGTTATAGTTGATTAAATAGTAAAAAGTTTTTTAATAAAGAAGTCCAATATTTTGTTTATAACAAAACAACACTTGGTAATCTTAAGTATGAAAGAAATGAATAATAAAGTGGTATATTTATTTAAATACAAATTTAATTGTCAAAAATCTTCATTTGAAAATGTACGTCTTAATCTTGAAAGAAAATCATCGTTACTATTAAATATGTCACTCGAGTCTGATTTGGTGTGTAATTCAATTTTTTGATCTTTTGGTATGCTTCCTATCTTTGTAGATTGTTCTATCTTTGGAAATTGTTCTATCTTTGGAGGTTGCTCTATATGAGGAACTATTGTGATGTCTTTATGTGTTTCTCTTTTCGTATTCCCCATAAACTTCTTTTTATCTTTTTTAATTTCTTTAAGTACAGTTTCAGCTTTAACTAGTCTGAAATATTGATTATCATTATTTACACATGGTCCAAAAATAAACTTTTTCTCAAAATATGATACACAAAAGGTATTGTTTACAATTAACTGAAAATACTCTTTATCAATTTCTTTTACTGTTACATCTCGATATTTGTATCCACTATCCATTTGTTCAAAACTTGAATCACTTAGTATATGATGTTCTTCTTCCAGTGGTCTATGTAGCTTTTTAGGTGTGTCTATCTCATTGGATTCATCCACCTTTTTTTCTTCTAGCTTTACATGATTATCTATGATACGAGTGTGGCTTTCTGTGATAATAGGTGCCTTGGCAGGCTCATCTTCATCATTCTTCTCATTTTTAGACTTATTACTACTCTGATTAGCCGATCTATTTCCAAAGTATCTTCTTTCCTCTCTTCTTTTGAAATAATCTTCTTTTGCTGGTTTTATAGCATCCACTGGCCTTGGATTTTCCTTAGACTTATTAACAGATAGATGCTGGGAACCAGGCCTTTTCTTTTCCTGCGGTTTCTTTCCTCCATCCTGTTTATCCCAATCAAAAAAAGTAATTTCACGTCTCGACTTATAGTATCCGACCCTGCGATTGCCATAACTTTCTGTAGCCCTCACCAATATATCCTGCGATGATACGGCAAGTGTACAATACTGATTTTCCCAATAAAAAAACAATTTTCTTTTTCTGATAATTATATACTGTTTGGAAAGACTATCTGGAGTGGCAGGTTCAAGCGAGAGATACCCATCATTGAGAGTTACAAACAAGTCGGGCTGGCTTTTTAGCTGCATGAGACGTAAAGAATATACTCCTACTATTATATTTAAAGTTATCAGAGATATATGAGCTTGAAATAGATTCATTTTTGTTGTTTAGGATGTTAAAACTTATAACTGATTTCTGATCAAAATCTGTAAGAGTTAAAAAGGTTTTATATCGTGTAAATAAATGTTTAATATGTTTCAAAGAAAGAAGCAAACTTATCAATATTGAAGGATAATCACAAATTGTTTAATATATTTTTGTACTTAAATAATTTATTTCATTTGAAAATCAGTTGAATGTTATATTACCGAATTAATTAAGCTTTAATATGAAGCACTGAAAATGATTAAATATCATATTTGAAGACATAAAAATTCTATGTTACATACTCCATAAATAGTATGAAAATTCATATTGCTGCTTTAGCCGATATCCCCCTGATTAAAAACCATTTCTTCTGTTTTTATGAAGTTATAAATTAGCACATATAAGAAACCCCATGCAATCAATCAAAGGAGGATCCTTTAAGACGCTTGGACTTCACCCAAAGCTATTACACAACATTCATTTTCCCAATCCAACGCCCATCCAGCGTAAAGCCATACCACCTATTCTCAACTATGAGGATATTATAGGTGTCGCTCGAACAGGAAGTGGAAAAACACTTTGCTATCTCATACCCACTGTTCAAAGGGTATTAACACACAAAACCAATGCCATAATACTACTTCCTACTCGTGAATTAGCTAGCCAAGTTTTCCGCGTGCTCAGCAAGCTAACAAAAAATATTAAGGTGGAATGCGAATCAATGATCGGTGGACTAATAAATGAAACCAGAAAGGGAGAAACTAAGATAGCAGATTTTTCCAAGGACTTCGAACAAATAGAAAAATTCAAAACTAGCCCTGGAAGGATTCTTTGTGCTACTCTGGGAAGATTAAGACACATCCTTGATGAAATGAATATTTCTCTCCCACTTGAACTTTTGGTCATTGACGAGGTAGATCGAATCGTGGAATCAAACATGTACGCTGATCTTCTTTCTTTACTGGATCGCTTCTCCTCTAAAAATACGATTTTGTTTTCTGCCACGCTTCCCAAACAAATTCTATCAATACCGAATTTATGTCCGACTTTAATACAAATTGACAATCAATTAAGTTCAACATTAAAAAATTTCTTTTTTTATGTTCCTTCTGTGAATAAGGAGCAAGCTCTTGTGTGGTTAACCAGACAAGGTGTGCGTACTATGGTATTCTGTGGGAGTAGACACACCTGTGAATGGTTGGTAAGTATACTTTCGGGATATAACATCCGGTGTGCTTCTATTTATTCTTCTTTGGATCAAAGTGAAAGAACTAAAAGATTGAAAAGATTTGCTGAGAAGGCTGAATTGGATGTGCTGGTAGTCACTGATCTGGCTGCACGGGGTCTGGATCTTCCATCACTGGATAGGGTAATCAACTATGATCTCCCTGATGAAAAAGTATTTTTACACCGAGTGGGCCGGGTTGCAAGAAATGGGAGACCTGGTGAGCAGTATTCATTTGTGACCTCAGAGGACATTTATATGTTTGCTAATATAAAACAGTCTCTTTTTGCAGGAAATATAGAAATAGGAAGGATTCCTCAGGAAATATTGGATGAATTTATTATTGAGGAGAATGAATTGAAACAGTGTTCTGTTAATGGAGATAAAAAAGTGAGGAAGTATAGGGGAAAGGTATGTGTTCCTGGCGATTTTGTAATAAAGGAATTCGGAATACATTCTATGTTTTTAAGCGGTGAGGATAAGAGTTTGCAGAGCCAATTGGGGATAGTAAGAGGCGGGTTAATAAAAGATAGATTATTAAAAGGTGGATTAATAAAGAATAGAAAGATAGATGGTAATAATAAAGACATGAGTAGTAAAAATATAGATGATATAAGTAGTAAAGATATGAAGGATAGTAAGAAGAATGATTACAAAGATCAATTTTATATCCCTTATAAATCAAAGTCTGCTTTATATTCTTCCGCCTTTTCCGTCTGCAAAGATGAGGAAGAAGAAACAAAAAAAAAGAAGGTTAAAAAGGAGGATTTGGGAAAATCTTATAAGAAGTGGCTTAAATCCAAAAAATAAAATATATTTAATTTTTATGTTATTTTATTCGAAAGGGAGATTCGATCTCACCTCAGATATAATAAACAATAAAATTACTACCCCATTCACAAAAAGTCAAAAGCTAATTTTATTTTTAGTTTTGTTACATTTGTGAAATAATAAATGTTCAGAGAGTTGATGTATTTAATAAGTAATCATAGTTAATGAACAAACAATTTAATTTAAAATATCACACAAATAGTATGCTATGCATAAATATACTTGGATATTAAAACTGGTGTACTTGAGGAAGCCTAATACTTGAAATGGCGTTTTATTGTTCTTTTTATTTTGTAGTTGGACTGTTTGTATTAATAATTTGTAGTAGGAATAAAAATTGGCAATAAGTAATATAAAATAAAGTGGATTAATATATTTCATTAGAAGATAAGCCCAATTATAAGATATCGTTAAAGTTGATACATCAAATTAAGTAAGTAATTTATAAGAAATGGGTTTAAAAGGATTATTCACTGTTTTTAAACGAATTCTTTCACAATATAAGATTCATTGGCTATACTTTAGAGGCTCTTTTTATATATGAAATAAAATACTTGACCCAGTGCAGCAACTGTCTCATTTGAAACAATCTTTTCTTCTTAGGTACTCATACCGCTAGGCCATACTATCTATCGGTGCCTATCGTTTTCGTAAGGCAGAGTATCAGGCACTTTTATCATCCTAGTGTCACTCGTAAGCGTCCATTCCATATGGAGCCGTGCAGCTGACTTACCCGGAGTCCCCCTACTGCAGACATTCCAATATAAGCGGAACGTCTGCGTGTTGCCTTGGTTTGATCTAGGTGCGGGGTCTGTTTTTATATTTTCATATTCATTTGTTTTTCCAGATGCGCCTCCTTTGCTTTAGATGGAACTCAAATATTTTCATGAGTTATCAATTTGGTAATGGGTGCATTAACCAATAAGTGTGTGAAACTTGATGGCTTTTAAACAAACTTCAAAAACTCTCACTTTTAAAAAGGAATGAAGAAAATGGTAAGTTGATTATATATACAGATAGATAAATAGTTTCAGATATGAACTCTAAGTTTGTACTTGTTCAACTATTTGTGACATCCAAAACTACTAGTAAATTCTCGTCCTAAAAATCGATAAAAATTTAATTTAGTAAAATAAAAAAATATTTTTTCTGTTTAAAACGATAAACAAAGTTAACTTTTAATTCTTTTAAACAGAAAAAATATATTATAGCAGATAATATGTGACAATTTTAAGAAATTTAATATGATTATGAGCATTTACCTTTTTATTCAAAACTATTTTTATTTATTTTTATTTATTTTCTTCTCTTATAAATAATTGATTATATCTGTCAATTTAAGAGTTATTTTTTCCATCATTTATTTTCTATTTGCTTAAAGTAAGAAATATCCCTTTCTTATAATTTTATTACTACACGTGTTGATATTTGTCCAATGGATACTATTACTACACCCTAATCATATTTTGTCAGTATAAATACAGCTGCGAAAGTTGATAATATTATATTTTGACGTCTGCTATAACCATTCCTTATAAATTACCTACTTAATTTAATGTATCAACTTCAACGATATCTTAAAATTGAGCTTATCCTTTATGTAAAGAATTTAATGACCATCGATCCACGATGCTCTGCTAAAAAATTTTCAAATCAGGAAATAAGAAGAAAATAAATAATACTTATCATTTCTTTACATTGATATACGATTAATATAAAACTTTAATACTTTACATAATTATATTTATAATCTTAAATATTATTTCGCAAGACTAATAAAATTTCTTGTTTTAAAATTCTGTTTTAAACTTTTTCTTTTAATTTAGTTTATTTCAAATTCCAATAAATTGAAGTATCTTAACATTAACATTTTCATTATTTGACTCATATCCTCGTGACCAATCATATCCTGTTCCAAAGACATAACTCTGTCCATCAGGACTGAACCTCCCACATGATACCATTCCTCCTGCACTCTCATGCAGCACCTTAATACGTTGTCCTCTGTCATAAAACGATATTTTCCCATCACTTCCGCCTGTTGCTATTATATTACTATTAGCTGGGTTTGGTGACACAGTATTTACGCTGTATAAATCCGAAGGTGTGCGATGACACTTGAAAATGAACTTATTTGCTGGTTGGCTTGGATTTATTACCTCGGCTCTTCCTTCAATTCCCCCGACTATAAAAGATTCGTTATCATACATCACAGAAAGTGATCGAATCTGCCATGTAAGCTTAGTTGTGGCTGTGCCAGGACTTCCAAGATTCTTCATATTATATGTCTGAATCTTATTTCCAGGCATTGTAAATACCATAAAGTCCTTTTGAAGATCCATGGTTAGTACTCTGTCTCCTGTATTAATGGTGTGCACAGGTGTCTGCGAGCGCAAATCCCAAAATTTAATTGTTTGGTCCCAGGAAGCACTAACGATGTGGTCACCATATACTCGGACAGACCTAATACCCGCTTGATGCGCCTGAAATGAAAATGACTGGCTCGATTGCAAATCATGAACTAATAGCTTACCATCTGTTCCAGATGCCACCGCTATAGTGCCCTGTTGGTTAAAACAGCAAGAAAGAAGAGGCTTTTCATGCTTTGCCTGAGACTTCTGTGTAAAAGGCGGCTGTCCCGAGTTGTAGAACCGCATTGTTCCATCCCAGCTAGTTACAGCCATGATACCATGAGACTGACTAAATGCGATCTCAGTAGGAGTATCCGAGGGTGCAATATCTACAGCCGAGAACTTAAAGTTAGTGATGCTCATTGGGGGTGTTACCGGTGATAACATTTTAGCAAAAATTATTTTAAGCCCATGGAGCCAAGCGAGATAGAGCGATTTAATAAGAGGCTTGAGGAGCGAAATGTACAAATGGAGGATGAAATTAGAAAAATGAAAATTTTGTTGGTTGAATTAAAAAAAGAAAACGAAGGGTTGACAAAAGAATTAGAAATGTATAGAAAGTGGATTATACAAAGCAAGAATGAGTAATAATGTTATATTAATGAATACTTTCTATTCAAAGTAAGATAATATTTATGTAAAAAATAAATAAAAAGAAGATTCGATATTTTTATTAACCTTTTTATTATTATTGATATTTATAGTTTGTATTTCTTGATTAGCATCTCTTTAATTTATATTTTTACTTTCAATTGTAGATAATATAAAAATATGATCATTTAATGAAATGGAGTGATTATAAATAGACTTATTGAAGCTAGGAAATGGTAGTATTAATGTCCATCACGCAAAAAAGTAAAAAAACAATAATTTTATAAAAAAACTTAATTAAATGTGTTAGTAGAATTGGTTTGAGATTTTATTTAATAATTAAATAAAATGTTTAGTTATATTATATTAATTTGTTTGTTCTGATAAACCAACACTCTTAAAATATGATGATTTATTTAAGATATAAAAATATAATATTTATCTTCACAATAAATCCTTTGAGCTTACACACTTCAGTAGTCTGATGTATTTAATATATAAAAATTTATTTAAGAATCATTATATATTTTATTACTTAACGTACTCATGATTGAGATGGTATAATATAAAATAATAAAAAGAGGTATAAATAGCAATATTATAACTGTAATAATATAAATCTAGACTGTGATAAGAAGTTAATAGTTATAAATATTTAATATTTTTATAATATATATTATAAAAGAATAGTATAATATTTTATTATCATAAAGAGTGTATTTAACTTGAATTAAATTAACAAATGATAGATTTAAGGATAAGTGATTGATATAATAGCCATGTATATGAGATAAGTAATATGCTATATCTTGAATTAACTATTAGAGAATTTATCAAATGAAAGAAAATAAATCTAAATGAATAAAAAATATATAATATAATTAGTAAACCAATAAGAACGCGAGATAGTACTAAAACATAAAGCTAATAATACAATAAATTAAAGGTGTTTTGAATTTGAACATAAAATAATTTTTAATTACAGTAATACAATCCTAAAATGTGAATAAAATCTTATTGAATTGTTAAGTGATTAAAATGGCAATAGTACAGGGGTGTAGCAATAGCTGTACATAAATGATATAAGGCATGTGAATCAATAAGATATAATATAGGAGGAAAATCGATATATTCGATCCATAAACTAAATAGAACCAGCAATGCATAAACAAATAAATATTTTGCACACAGCATTGGCCATAATTTATAGATGATTAGTCCCCACATAAAATATATTCCAATTATAAATATAACACATATTCTTTCGTTATATGCATAATCAAAATTTTTGAATACCATATAATATAAATGCGATACATAAATACCAACTAGTGTTATAAATAGGTATTGGGGTGCATTGCACTTATAAAGAAATAAGGTTTCTTTAATTGTGATATAAAATGTAAGAAGAATGCCTAAGAAAGCAGAAAAATAATCCATATATCTTGTCAGTGTAATATCATTGATATGAAACAACGTACTTGATATCCAAACCAATATTGCTATCTGGTTATATTTGTTTAATAAAAAGCTTTGTTTTGTTTGTTGGTTAAGAATGCATTGATAAGAATAAACATGAGAAACGAGATTAAATATAGAAAAAAGAGAAGCAAAGAACTCAGTGCATCCAATAATTGGTATGAAGGGATATCTACCTTCCAGCTTTATATTGTTTATATTATGTGATCTACAATATCTAAGATGTTTGTGTTCTTTTATTTTTTGATCTAAAGATCTTCTAACAAGTTTATCGAACCAAGTCAGCTTTATTCCATTCACTGAGTCTTCCATTGTGGGTTAATTAAAAGAATAATTAATATTACTCTGAAAGTATATTCCGGAAAAAAAAATTATGATTTTAGCAAAAAAAAAGATTTGTTTATTTATTTAGCAAATATCAAACAAAGTAATATTCTACCAAGAATAAATTTATTATTAAACATAAATACACACAACTAAATAATTCGAGATATTTTCATTAAATTAAATAAATCCTTTTCGTGATCAGATGTGTCAGGACATTTCATAAACTTACTAATATCGGAAGTAAGAGTATCATAAATCTCTCCTGAAATATTATTTTCTGAATATATACATGTGGCCTTAATTTCATTATTTATTTGTATCTTTCCAACCCAAAGATATATTTGATTGGCACGTTCAATATTATATAATTCAGATATATTATTATCACCCCCATCATATTTCTCTTCCAGTTCTTCTATATTTAAATGATACTTTAATATTTTTATTACAGCAGTAATCCTTGGTTCAAAATCAAATAAGGGCTTATCTAGATTTAATACGAGATCATCAAGGTAATAAGTGGTACCAGACGAAGATATTATAGAGTATAATTTCTTATCTGATTTGTGATAAACCATAATCTGTATTAAGTTTCGTTCATTCGTAGGAATAAAGTTATTATTATTGAGGATCTTAATTAGATTTTCATAATTTTCATAAAATAAAATCATTGGGGATCAAACAAAATAAAAAATTTATGTTTTATTTGACGAGGTAACATATTATTTGATTGGCATTTGCTATTATTCATAGCCATTCTTATTTTATAATCTCCGCTGTTTTTTCTATAATTTATTATAAATTTTTATTTAAGTTTATTGAATTGTGATATATTTAAACCAATAAATCGGATTAAAGTAAATTTGTGGTAATATCTGGAATATGAGATGATGTTTTGTAATATATATTTTATTCTTTTATATTTTGGAGACGCTCGAAACCATATCACTTGAGTACAGAAGAAGCAGTGAGAACGACATAGACGTAAGAGATCGAGTATAAGAGATTGGAGAAGCGAGTACCACTGGATGCCAACCGCAGGCCATAAAAAACCAATAACACAACACTAACCATTAAATAAAAAAGGTCGTTTTATATTTGATATTAAAATAAAAAGATGAACTAATAAGAGAATATTATTAAAATATAAAATTTATACTCACTTGAAATAATAATTAAACCATGTTTGATTATAGACTTACATTTCATTTACTCAAATATTTAACTCTTGTATTTTAAAATGTGGCAAAATATATTATCTATCATAGTCTTTAAAATCGTAATTTTTTTATTTATATAAAGTATCATATTTTAATTTCCAGTAATAAGCAATGATTCCACAAATAATACCCACTAATAAAATAAAAGAAAAAACATATAAACGATAATTGACTTTCTTTCGATCAATTAATCCATTGAACGATGTAAAATAGACATATCCCTTATACAAGGCTACTCCCGTAATAGGGACATCTGCCACTGTCATTGCTGATCCATAGCATGGCTCTTTGTAAATATATACTTTTCCCTCTCCAGTTCCTACAACTGTAACTTCTCCCTCTGTGTTCAGGCAGGTTATCATCGGAATCTTATGAATATATTCCTCTCCTAGCCAGGTTATTATATGAAGACTCTGCTCGTATCCTTTTAAAAAAAATACTATGGTTTGATTAAAGGGATTAAACCTAATGGATCTTGGAACTTCGGAGTATTGGTATTTCTTATTATTAAAGACAAAAGTATATAAGCCATACTCGAATACTACCTTGTGGATTCGATTGGAAATTATAAAAAAAGATTCCCAATTATTGAAAATATCTCGGGTACCTTCCTCACGCTGAGGAATGATCAGACCTTCATTCTTATATAAGGTATAGAAATATTCTTCTTGGTGGGTGTCAGTCTGTTGATCATCCTTAGGATCTAGCTCCGTGATCGTATCTAACAATTCTGGAGTTTTGTGGATCCTGTCAAATCCATATAGCTGCTGATTGGAAATAAAAAAAAATTTGGATGTAAACATTTGAAACGAAACTTTTTTTTTAATCTTCTGTAGAAGTGTAAACTTATCATTATTAATACGCAGAAGATAAAGATAATCATTGGATATGGCTGATACATAAAGTTGTGAATTTGGCTTATCTTTATTCTTCTCCTGATTTTGGTATTTTCTTTTCTTGGGTTGGTATTTCTTTCTATTGCTTATCTCTTTAAATGCTGTTATTTCCTGGTTACTAGACTTGTTTTTAATACCATCTTCCTCCATTTCCTTACTGTCTGCTTCTTCAAGGCTTTCTGAATCAACATCATCTGTCTCATATACATATATATCCGAGATTAAATCAGGTGTCTCGTAATATCCTAAATCATTGTACGTAGTTAAATCCAAGATAAGTACACCATTGCGTTTTCCAAAATCAGGATCTCCACCACCGCCTGCAGCAATAACACGATCACCTTTGACCGCGATAGTAAAAATAGGAAAAACTGGATAATTCATAGCTAAGGGTAAGTCTAGTGAAAAAATAATGATAATTTAATTAAAATAAGCATGATGGATTGAAAATATCAAAAGGATTAATAATATAACATAATAAATAACTGGGTGTATAATGAATAAATATAATACAAACGGAAGAGTGTGATCGAAATTAATTGTATAAATTTAACTTTATTATTATATAATAGTTATTATTATTTTATATAAAGCAATCATGGCTTGTATAACCATTTTAAACCTTTTTACCGCTTCTCTTCAATTTTGTTGCTTAATTCCATGCCACCATGTTCGAAACGAAAAAGACAATCTTTTAGATAAGTCGAATTAAAAAAATTTCTTTTAAATTGGTGTGATTCGTTTAAAACGAAATTAAACTAGGACGTAAATTTAGTTGTAGTTTTGGGTGTCAGAAGCTTGTGGACAACAGAAAACTCGCAATTTAAGTTTAAAGCTGTCCACCCATGTGTTTGTTTTTAGATGGTCAACTTACTAATTTCTATATTACTCCTCAGAGGTGGCTGTTTTACAGGTTAGTTACCATCAAGTTTTACACATATATTATATAATGCACCCATTGCCAAATTGAAAATATTTTGAGCTCTATCTAGAGCAAAGAGACGCATCTGGAGAAACAATGATTACGAAAACAGAATTCGCGCCTAGATTAAACCAAGACGATACGCAGACGTTCCGCTTATATTAGAATATATGCAGTAGGGTGACTCGAGTAAGTCAGCTGCATGGCTTCATATAGTATGGGCTTTGACTAACAACGGTATGAGTATCTAAGGGTAAAAGATCATTTCTATCAACCCGTTCGCTGCACTGAGTCAAGTATTTTATTTCATATATAAAAAGAGCCTCTAGAATATAGCCAAGGAATCATAAATCGTTAAAGATTTTGTTTATATAAACGATTATATATATGTGTGATATTAAATTATTTTAGCATACTCTGGGAACCTTTGTCAGTATTCCATTCCATGTCATAATATAAAGTATAATTTTAATTTTGTAGATTAATTAACTTTTATCATCTAATGGAATATAGAAATATAATATTATTGTAATAAGTGAATTGATAACATTTAATATATAAGAAAATAGATATCTTTGTAAATTTTGTAGTGGTATTTTGAGTATATATGATTTCCTTAGATATAGCTATAGACAGGGCCATTGATATATATTGCCATTGATATATATTACCATAAATGTAATATTCATATTTGTATATGCAATACTTTAATTTCTTTGTTTTCCATTATGCATATAATGAATTTTTGTTTATAGCTATAAATATGGATAATTTATTTATAATCTACTTGACTATAATAAATAATTATATTGCACCCAATTTTATATTATCCCAAATATAATTAATTGACGATAAATTTATTTAAGAGTTAATGCTATATATTATTCTTTATCTTTCTTTTCGATGGCCTGCAGATGGCTTTCAGTGGCACTTGCTTCTCCAAATCTTTTCACAGCATCTTCTACTCGGTCTCTTACGTCTATGCTATCCTCAATGCTTCTTCTGTACTCAAATGATATGGTTTCGAGCGTTTTCTTCAGTACCGTCGATTGAATGTATGCCTCTATCGTAGGGATTATATTTAATTATTTTAAATAATTCCTGTGGTACTTAGTTACCACACCATCCCATGTCATAACATAAGGTATTATTTTAGTTTTTGCTTTGTATAGCTAGCTTAATTCGTTCGCCAAAAGGTCGTATTTCCTCTTCTTCTCCGTTTCAACAATTTGAAGATTATCTTGGCTCGTTATACCAACTTCAACTAATATAATTTCATTCTCCTTCTTATCGTAAATAAATATATCTGGTCTATTATTTTTTATTAGGATATCAGTCCTTATCCTTGTATCGACCCGAA
>SBIQ01000037.1:0-52092 GCA_014805555.1 Astathelohania contejeani | reverse complement strand
AATATAATTTCATTCTCCTTCTTATCGTAAATAAATATATCTGGTCTATTATTTTTTATTAGGATATCAGTCCTTATCCTTGTATCGACCCGAATTTCGGCTCTTTCATTTTCCATGACCTCCTGGAGCAATTCTATTAATTATAATTTATTAAAAATAATATTGAAGATTATATAAATATAAGAAATAAGATGTTATTTTGAAAGAGATGAATAGGCATAAATTAAAAGCAAGCAAAAAAATATTGGAATAAATATAAAATGATTCTTTAATTATACAAAAAATAAAAAGTTATTACATATGAGAAATATATTTATAACATCTAAGCAATATAATACAGTATTCCTGGTTTGAGATGAGCAAATAATTTATTAAATATAGATGGATCTGTAATATAAAAAGGAATCATAAAATATATTTCGTTGATAAATGGTATTAATTTAGATTTGATTTTAACCCCAATGGATAATTTATCTCACGAAATTCTTAAAAAACTGAAAACCAAAGAACCAGTAACTTCTTATGACTTTAAAATCACACCAGAAGAATTGCATGGATGCCTTTTGAGTCTAGAAAGCAGAAAGATGATAAAATATAAAACAGAAGAAAAAACGGTGTATGAATTAACTGAAGAAGGGTATAAAATTATAAATGATGGAAGCCCAGAGGTATTATTCTTTAATTCTTTAACAAATGGTAATATTTTGTCTGATGAAATTAAAGGCATAGGAAAATTATATGCTTTTAAAAATGGATGGGTTTCAAATAAAAATGGAAATATGGTTCCACTAGTCAATGAAGTCAAGGATGAAGTCAGAAATCAGCTTGAAGCTGTCATTAAGGGTGATATTAAACAAGATATAACAATATTAAAGAAAAGAAAGTTAATAAAAAGTAAGAAAATAATAATATATTCAGTTTGGAAGGGAGATGAATACGCAGAAACTATTAAGCAACAATTTAGTGATATTACAGCTGAAATGATCCTAGCAAACGATTTTAATAATCTTTCCTTTAAATCTTATAATTTTAATACAATTGGAAATATTCCTTCTTATGGTAATTTACATCCACTAATGAAAATGAAGGACGAATTTAAGAAAATATTTGTTGAAATGGGATTCAAAGAAATGAAGACAAACAAATATATTGAATCCTCTTTTTGGAACTTCGATGTTCTTTTTACTCCGCAAAAACACCCTGCCAGGGAATCGCATGATACTTTTTTTCTTAATAGTAAATCCGATGGGTTTCCTCCTCTGCTATTAGAAAACGTGAGAAAAATGCATTCTGAGGGTGGATACGGCTCCCATGGGTATATGGCTGACTGGGATATTGAAGAGGCGCGTAAAGATATTTTAAGGACTCATACAACAGCTGTAAGTGGAAAATATTTGTTTGAATTGGCTAAAGATTTTAAACCAACAAAACTTTTTTCAATTGATAAAGTTTTTCGCAATGAGAGTGTTGATGCTACTCATCTTGCTGAATTCCACCAGGTAGAAGGGCTAATTGCCGGGGAAAATCTTACATTAGGACACCTTATGGGTGTACTTCAAGAGTTCTTCACAAGGTTAAATATGCCAAATATAAAGTTTAAACCTGCTTATAATCCATATACAGAGCCAAGCATGGAGGTATTTGCCTATCATGAAGAGATGAAAAGATGGATGGAAGTAGGAAATTCAGGCATGTTCCGTCCCGAGATGCTTAAACCTATGGGATTTGATGATAATGTTCGTGTGATAGCATGGGGTTTATCTTTGGAGAGACCTGCTATGATAAAATATGGGTTAAAAAGCATTCGAGAGCTGTTTGGGCATAAAGTAGATTTAGGATTTATCAAGAAGACTGGTTTTGTTCAATTATAATAAATGAGTTAATATAAAATCATAAATTTTATAAAACTTTGGGTAGATGCCGTCTTTTAAAAATATTCCAAAGCAGTTTTTTTATAAAATATCGTTTTATTGTCCGACATGGCGTTAAACTAAGACGAAAATACTGGTTGTGAGTGTCAGAAACAGATGGACAAGTGTATTTTGAAATATGGTTCCCAAATTATCAATCCATATGTGTGCGTGTTTTGTAGATGTCTAACTTACCAATTTTCATTATTACTTCTTATAGTAAGAGTTTTAGGGGTCATCAAAAAGTTTCACACATTTAATGCACCCATTACCAAATCGACAACTTACAAAAAATATACTGAGCTCTATCTATGGCAAAGGAGGCTTTCTGGAGAAACAAAAGAATACGAAACCATAAAAACAGACCCGCGCCTAAAGTAAACTAAGCCAACACGCTAACGTTATATTTATGATTGAACTATCTGCCTAAGGGGCTCCGGGTAGGTCCGCTTTACGGCTTCATATGGACGCTCACAAGTGACACAAGGGTGATAAAAGTGCTTTAGTTTAATCCCAAAAATACTAGACCATAAGTATCCTGCCTTACTTGCAAGTACAATGTGGCCTCGATATACGGTATGACTAATGCGGTATGAGTACCTAAGAGGAAAGGATTATTTCAATTAAAACAATTACTGCATTAATCCAAAAATTATTAAAATATAAAAATAAGAAATAGCCAAGATTATCATAAATCGTGAAAGACTTTGTTTAAATCTAATTTAATTATTTATAAAATAACTGAGAATATTATCCAGAAATTTTATGCATAAATATTTCTTTGCTTTTTTCAGCAAAATTCATTTTATTACAATATTTTTTTGATACTTAGTGGGTATTGTAGCTGTATAGCTTAGGCTAATTCATTTAGCATTACATTTATATATTTCAATCCATACTATACGATATTTAGATAAGACAGAGATTATTCTCAATTTAATTATTTTGTAACATATAATGTTACTTTATGCGATGCTTAATTCAGTTTATTAAAAAAGTCAATAAAACGGTCCAATTTACAAAATAATCAGATTTTTTATGATGGAATAGAAATATTCAAAAATCAATAAAAATGATAATAATACATTCGAGAATGTGAAACGCGATCGAAGTTTATGAACCACGTGGTTTTAAAACAAATGCGAAAAACTTGTTTGAAGCTTTTTATTAGTATATTATCTTTTTTTATAATCCAATATTAGCATATACATCTCTAACATTCTAATGTCATCACACTAGATTGCATTTCTCTACAAGCTTTGCTAAGATAAATAAAACAATATTCTTTCTTTTATCGGGAATTGTAAAAAGTTCGTATTACCTCAAAACGAAAAACAAATATACACTTCTACATTTTATAATTAAGAGTAAGTATAAAAATCTGTACATAAAATAATAGCAATCCTGAAAGTTAAATTCTAATAAAACACATTTCTTCGTTATTTGTAAACGACACGACATCAACTCTTGTACTTTATATTAAAACTGTGTTTCAAAAATATTGATTTAATGAAGGAAGTAAAAAATCGAACATGCAAGGCTATGCAAACTACTATAACAAATTATCATCTCTTGAAATTTATTTGATAAATACGAAAACATCAGTCCTAGTTCTGAAGCAATATATCGCTATATTTAAGATAGGAATTTCTAATGGCCTAAAAAGCATTGCCATGTCAGCATTTAGAAAAACGAAAAACAAACCGATCATTTTATACCTCTTTAAAAAATGCTTGGACGTGAATATATCTAAAAAACACAATAAGATTTTAATGTAGCATATTTTCAATATCAAGTAAATAGTAATTTCATCGTTAAAAATAGTAATATCAATATTATTTTCGTGAGTATAAATGGTTTTTACACAAAGGTTATGATAATACACCATACAATTTTTATATAATTTATAATATTTTAATCATTTATTTAAGGGTTAATGCTATGTATTATTCTTTATCTTTCTTTTCGATGGCCATAATTTATAATAAAATATTATTTAAAAGTAAAATACGCTTAGTATTTCTAATATTTTTTTAGCGATTGTTTTGTTTGCTATTTAATCTTTTAACAATTTGACTATTGACTTAATTATTTTGATTGATAAATGATATATATAGCATATAGTATCGTAAATATAAAAATGGTAATTAGAATAGCCTCTATAATCATATATATGCATTATGCTGTTATAATTCACTTGCTTTTAAATAAAGACTCAATAAAAAACTCTATTTATCAAATATTATACAGGCCCACACTGCTCTATATATGAATAAATATTTATAATACGAAGTATTTATATTTTCATCGTGGTATATCTTCTTTGAGATGACTTTATTTTATGATTAATATTATTTATTTTTATTATCTGGTATATAATTATTGAATTGCTGTGTTTAACTCAGATTACTTTGCTTATTGCAATATTACTTAAATTAAGTTTTTTCGAATTGCACCACCAGTCCAGGAGGTCATGGGAAATGAAAGAACTAAAATTCGGGTCGATACACGGACAGGCACTGATATATTAGTAAAAAAAAAGACCAGATTTATTTACGATAAAACATAGAATGATATCATTTCAGTCAAGGTTGGTATAACGAGCCAATATAAGTTTCAGATTGCTAAAACATAGAAGAAGAGGAAATATGGCTTATTAGCGAATGAATTACGCTTGCTATACAAAGCAAAGACTAAAATAATACCTTATGTCATGGCATTGGACAGAGTAGTAACCAAGTATCACATAAAATATCTTAAAGAACCAAAATAACTTCTACGATAGAGGTATACATCCAATTGATGGCATTAGAGAAGAAGCTCGAAACCATATGGTTTAAGTATAGAAGGAGTATTAATATCGATATGGGCAAAATAGATCGAGTAAAAGAGGCTGTGAAAAGATTTGGAAAAGCAAATATCATTGGATATCCACCGCTGGCCATAGAAAAGAAATACAAAGAATAACACAACCTACCTTCTAGTAAATAAAAAAAATAAACTGTTTTAACGAGATCAATAGTTTGTATGCCAAAACATACAAAATATATGATCATAAACTGTAGAAACTTATAATTTTAATATTCTATCTTTAACCATCATTTTTAATACAAAGAAATATGTGGTCTTAATATATTGATTTATAAATGAATAGTAATTACAAATTAAAATGTAAGAGATATTGAATATCCACCGACTGTTTTTTATTGAATAATTAATACGAGCCATATATTTCTTAATTTTTTACTTGTTATTACCTTCTTCCATGTTTTAATAAATTATAAATTTCATTATTAAAAAGAAATTATACCTTATAAAAGTTTCCTTTCATTGTCCTTTTGATATTTATTTATTCTAAAAGGGCTAATTATTATACAGTTAATAAATTTTCACACAAAATCACATATAATGATGAACAGAAACTATTGTGAAACTGTTTAAATTTGCATCGCAAAAATAAAGTGTTAATGCACACCTAAGATTTTTTGCAATAATTCTACGTTTTTTTCGTTGCATATAAAAATTTGTGATACCTTGATAAAAAATTCAGGTGTCAATTGAATTTAAAATGACGTTAATAATATAAATATGGAAAGGTTTTATATTTAAATATTAACAAATATGAAAAAATATGTTTGATCAAAATTTATATTTTACTGAATTACTTGATGATATGGGAATAGAAATCTCAACCGAAAATAAAAAGGAAAATCCATCTATTAGTAAAAAACGAAAAAGCAGAAGTAAAAGAAATAATAAAACTCTGGAATATTATAAATATATGAATGATGCAAATATCGATTGTTTTAATGATTTTAAAGATATGGGAAAGGCTACTTGCAAGAAAAAGCAATCATTCGAGACAAGTGAATATTATTATGAGGAGTTTTTGGAAAAATACTATTATATGATACTTGGAAATGACTATTTATCTGATTATCAGCAAAGAAGACCATATAAGTGTGGTATACTTGGATGCAATAAATATTATTCATCCGAGGACTTTTTACGATATCACAGAGACAATGATCATGAAATTGACCAATTAAAGCCATATTATTGTGCTGAACCTAATTGTAATAAAAGATATAAAAATCAAAATGGTTTGGATTATCATTTAAAACATAATCATATTGATAATTTAAAAGATGATGACCTTGATTTATATGATTAAATGAACCTTTACTATTGTATTCTTTTGAACATCTATTAATTCAAATCATAAATTCTGTGTATTTTTGTAAATAGTTCATATATTAAAAATTCAAAACTTGTATAGTTAAACTCATTTATTTGATAGTATATTGACTGATCACTGATTTAAATAAAACGCTTTTATATTACATTATATTTTTATAAAATTTTTTAATTAATATCCTAACTGTCAAAAATAAAAAAAGAAATAAATATTATTTATATTTGCCAAATATGAATATATACAGATTTATTTGGATAACAATATTGTTAATATTAATACTCTCTATTTTTTTAATTACATTTGTTATAGGATGGAAGGAATTGGGATATCGCATTTATTTATATTTCTAAAATAAAATTTATTTGATTTAATAACAGTTTTAATATATACCTTAAGGCATTGTTGCACTAGATCTCATAATTTATAGTTACCAATATTGATAATTAATGATACCTCTTATTTAATTGAAAATCCAATGATGCGTGATTCTTCATCTTTTTGCCATCATTTTAATTTAGCAATGACATTTAATATTGATTTTTTTTATTCCATACATCAAATTCTCAAAAGTTTATTATATTTATCACATAGTTTCAAATTACTCTCTTTATTATACACTCAACATTATGAAATTTAATATAAAAGACATCTCAGCAATTGATTATATATTTATAAACCCCAAAAGAAGCAAATATAACGTTTATGATAAAGGTACACTAAAAGATAGTACATTGACATAAATTATTTCACTTAAAGCGTCTAATGATTTAAAATAATCATATATTAAAGAAAATGATAAAAAATTTTGAGAACAGCAGCAATGAGATTAAAACGAAAAAATAAGACAAAGAGTAAAGTAAAAATATCCAACATGATTAAATAAAATATTAAGACCAATGTTTACTATTATTATCGATATTTTTTCAATATATAAATGAGTTTTATTAATTTATATCATTTTCTAAATTAATTTTATTCTAATTTATTTCAAGATATTAACTCATGAGATTATATACTATAAACATTTATTCAACGAATAAGATGTTGTTTTTATGTTTGAATTTATCATTATGCTTATAGTTATAAATAAATTGTGTAAACTAGATTTATTTAAATTTTGATATCTTTAAAAAGTTAATTTTTTTATATGATTAAATAACAAGACACTTTTGTTTTTTTCTCATAAATTAAAAATAGTATAAAAATGTTATCTTAAAACATTAACTATTTTAATTAAGGAATGTTTACTAGCTATCATTTTTATTTTGTTATATTATCTGCATTTGATCTTGCAAAAGTGATAATGTTTCATATATTCATTTATACTGTCGATCCTGTTGCTGTTTATTTTTTTAGTTTGAGCATTTATCGATATCAAATGATGTAATAATATTCTAATTTGTCCTATACACGATCCAATATTGATGTCACTCTATTATAGTATTATATGAAATTAATAAACGTAAAAACATTTTAAATTATTTCATGATTTTATTTTTAGAAATATTTTGATAAAAGGCGCTATATTTATTTTATGAGTAACTTTATACAATCATAAATGATTTTGAATTATTATTATCATTTTAATAATATATACGCATATTTATATATATAAAAATATATAAGTCAAGTAGTTACTATATAAATTAAGACCATGTCTTATTAATTACATTGCCTTTTTTATTCTGCATACTTGCTCATTTTTGTAGAAATCTCGAAGAAAATAATATTTTAAAAAATAATTATAACAAATTTTTCGAAATAATATTGAACTAGGATGAGCAAATTTTAGTGGTTTTAAGTGTAAAAAGATGCTGGGCGAGTTCTCATTAAATCCCGAATTGTTTATTCTTTCATTTGTGCTTTGCAGATAGCCAGCTCACCAATTTTCTTCATCTATCGTTAGAAATGGTAGTTTTAGAAGATTTTTAAAAGGCTATCTAGCTTTGCACATTTATTGATAAATGCAATTATTGCAGAACTGACAATTCATTAAAAATTCTGATTCTATTCTCAAAAATTAATTTGAAGAAATAAAAGAATAAGGAAGTATAAAAACAGGCTCGCATTTAAATTAAATTAAAGCAACACGCAGACAAGTATATAGTAGATGAGTTTCGATAGATTGACTTTATAAATATTACGCTTATTAATGACATTAATAATATAAAAGTATCCTGCTTTTCTAAAAAATTGATCTGACACCGATAGAAAGTATAAGCTGTGAAGGACAGCAACATAAATATATAAGGGATAATGCGTTTAATTGAAACAGTTGCCGAACCAAAGCAAAAACATCGTAGAATATCTTTAATATAAATATGGGCTTTTATAGTATATCCATTGAATTATAAATCATGAAAGATCTTATTTGATAAAGATATAATTTATGTTTAAAATTCTTTGATATTTATTAATATAAATTGAGTTGATTAATTTAATACAATCGTTTGAATAGAATGCTTATCATGATTTTTATTTAAATATTCAAAATTTTCTATTTTAAACCAAATTGATACAAAAATAAGAATTGATATTGGTTAGACATAATAAGCACAATATTTTATTTGCAATAAAAGCTTAAATGATATAATTATACTTGAAATTAGCATAACAAGGCAATACACAATCCAGCTAGTTAATATTGATGAAAAAAGAAAACATGGCATTTTGACTAATGAGTTCGAATATTTTATGAAGCTAAAATTATAATTATAGCCTGGCATGAACGGCATATTGACGAAGTGCTATATAAGTCATTTGAAAAGGCTTACATCATGCCAATTATGGAGTTATATGCCCAATATACCATATTAAAAAAATTAAATATCATTTTCTCAAAAAGTAAGCTAACTATTATAAGTGACATGGAAATGACAGCAGAATCCGGTTTAATTATTTACGAAAAACAGTATTTATATGTTATCATGACGTATATAAAATAAAGCAATAAAAAATACCGATTTTTTATTTATATAAATTTTTTGCGAAATTGAATAAAACTACTATATAAACTTTACTTTAATAATTTACGACCTTTCATACAAAATTTTATAGTTAAGAAGTAATATAATACAAAATCGGATTATGAAATATATATTAAAATAAAACAATAAAACATTGAGATAGTTTCACACTTCTCAAACAACCACACACTATAAAATTTAATTAACACTCTATTGAATCAAACTAAAAACTATGTTTTGAAATAGATTTAAAAATAAACTTTTTACGTTTATCCTTAAATGAAAACGGAAAGAAAAGACATGCATAAAAAAAATGCAAACAAAAAGGAAAAAAACAGCATAAAAAAAATGAAAAAAATAAAGCAAGAAAGAAACACAGCAAACAACACGGTTAAACCAGTTCAGCCAAAAATACCGATTCAGGATCTAAGTCCTAAGTGTCGATATGGCAGGCTTCGTACCGTACTTAGTTATCATTCCTACAAAATAGTGTATAGGGGTGTAGATCTTGATAAAGGTATCGAAATTGAATGGAATTCGATTAAGCTTGATACATTTGTCAAACAAAGTTATTTCTTTACAAAATTTGATTTTATTGCTTCAATTAATCACCCAAACATAAAAAGAATGCATGATTTTTGGTTTGTCGATGGAAGCTTAGTTTTTATATCAGAATTTATGACAAGTGGAACACTTCGTGAATATATAAAAAAATTAGAAGAACCTAATCCAAAAATAATAAGAAAGTGGGCAAAGCAGATTCTCGAAGGGCTAAAATATCTTCATAATTATAATCCGCCTTTAATACACGGAAATATAAACTGTGAAAACATTTACATTAATGGATTTAATGGTGAAATAAAAATAGGAAATATAGGTTTGGTTAATAAAGATTTAAGCGTGTCTATTGACGAAGGTATGAGAAATGACGTTCTACTCTTTGGATTAGCTTTAATTGAAATGTCCATAGGAGAATTTACTATTCTGCAACCAGAAAGTAATTATAGAAAAATATTAGAAAACTGTTTGCTTGTTTGTATAAGTTATAGATGCTTAAGAGAATTGGTATATAAATGCATAAAATCCAGTATTATAAATGTAGATGAAATTTTAAACCATCATTTTTTCGATCCAGATAATATGTGTATGGGGCAATGCTGCACAGAAAATACAAGCAATTACACCTTCAATCCACAGCTAGATATTCAAGACTTGAATGGTGAATTGATTGCATTTAAAGGATCCAAAAATGATTGTGTATTTGAATTTATTTATAACTTAAAAAATGATATTATTGAAGGAGTAGTTAATGAAATGATAGAAGAAGGTATTATAGAAAAGAATAATATGAAATGATGTGTAAATTATTAAAAGAAGGTATAAATAATGCAGAAAAAATGCCTATATTAGATAAAACATATCATAATGAAAACATTATGTTACCAGAATCATTAGAAAATAGCAATGATATGAAAGACAAAGCAGAAAATAATGCACATGGAAATATAAATGAAGAAATAAGAACATATCCCAAATATGATGATTTATCACCTATTGAAGATTTCGTAATTGATACAGCAAAAATAAATAATAGAAATAAAAAGGCTGCAAAAGAATGGAAGGATGCTCTTTTAAAAGAAGATATTAGAAATGTAGGCGAGCTTAGGATATTAGTTGATGAAGATTGGAATAAACTGAATTTGACAGTTTTTGCTTGTAGGGCAATGAAAAATATGTTATATAGAAATAATGATGGTCCAATAAAGGAAAAAAATAGGTGTATAAATAAGCATATAATAGATTTCGATGATGAAATGAAGATATCAGAATTCTCTAAAAAATTAACTTTTATAATAGGAAGGAGTGATATTAGACCCATATTAGAAACTAAACTTATTTCTCAAGATATTCAACGTATAGGAGAATTAAAATATTTACATCATAAGGATTGGGATAAACTGGGATTGAGTGTATTCATAATAAGAATAATAAGGAATATATTATCTAAGAAAGGTAAAATTATACAAAATGGAATGGTTTTATGAAATGTACTTTAGCTCTTTTTATTTAAAGGGTTAGTGTTGTGTTATTCTTTGTCTTTCTTTTCTATGGCCTTTGATTGGCATCCAGTGGCACTTGCTTTTCCAAATTCTTCTACTCGGTCACTTACGTCCATGTCATCCTCAATGCTGTACTCAAGTGATATAGTTTCGAGCGTTTTCTTCAGTACCGTCAATTGGATATATGCCTCTATCGTAAATGCAATATTTTTTAGGATGTTTTCTGTGATACTTGATTACCACACCGTTCCTTGTCATAAAATAAGGTATTATTTTAGTCTTTGCTTTATATAGCAAACCTAATTCATTCGCTAAAAGGTTGTATTTCCTCTTCTTCTCCGTTTCAACAATTTGGAGATTATCTTGGCTCGTTATACCAACTTCAATTAATATAATTTCATTCTCCTTCCGATTGTAAATAAATAAATATATCTAGTCTATTGTTTTTTACTAAAATATCAATATTTTTATTATTTTATTATCCATTGTGCTCATCAAAATCTATTTCAGGCTAAGATACTTTTGGAAGAAATTTTTGTGAAGAGTATTCAGCGTGATTCATTATATGTCAAGATTAATAATAATAAAATACATGAGAAGCTGTATAAAACCGCTTTAACAAGCATGTTTATTTAAAAGACACTTCTACTTGGATTACACATGGAACAATAACTTAAGTGCTTAAGGATTGCTATATTTAAGACAGAGATGTTTTCTGGGGAGATACTGTTTCTCTATGCCAGCATTATGGCCAAGCTAAAAAAACTGTTGATAATTTGGCAACAGAATGTAATCTTATGCTTTGCCTAATCATATCCGAAGTTCTAATGCGGTATTAGGACACATCCATCTTTTTTAATAAATAAATACAGTTTCAAAAACTTTAAGAGCCACTTAGCCCAAGAAATCGTTGAGAATGAACTGGCAAAATTAGAGTTGATACTAACCCTAGAGCTGATATTCTAGTTAAACATAATCGACCTGATTTATCTATGATACGAGGGAAAATATTGACATCTAAGTCAAAGTCGGTATCACAACTTAACATAATCTACAACAAGTTGAGGTCTAAAAAGCATAGAATACGGTCTTGTTGCAAATGAGCTTAGAATGTTATTTAAACATAAAGCCAAGATTATTCGCTATGTGCTAACTTAAAAGGGCGAGGTGGCTAAGTCATACAGAAGCTATTTGTTCGAGATTACACCCCAAATTGAAGCATATATCCAATCGACTGTGCTCAAAAAACACTTGAAACCATTTCTTTTGAGCATCTAATAAGCATTGAGGATAGATCGGATGCTGTTGACAAGCAGTCAACGCCATGAAAAAAGCTAGCGTACTGAATGTCTACTGCAGGCAAATGAAAATAATAGTAAATAATACTATTAAAATTAACCACTATTTAAAAAAAGTTAAATTTTAATATATGGATTACAGTTCTTCTATTTTTTCTTCTATGCGTAATGAGCATTAATTATCACTACAATACCTAAGCTTTCTATTGCCTTTTCGATTATATCTAAGCCATTTTCGATTCTTCTTTTGTGTTTTCGAGTATGCTACTTACCAATCATTTTATAATGTTGAACTCTATTTAAACGTTTTCATGATTTTGATACCATTCTATTTTCATTCATTATGTATTATTTTGGTTTTGTCTTAATACAACAAGCATAGCTCAACCCAAAAATTATTTTTCTTTTCTATCTATAAGTTGAAAATTAGATTTATTTCTTATTCGATTTCTGCCAAGATTATTTTATTTTTATTTAAATACATTTGATTATTTGTTTGTAATATAACATTTGTTTTAAACTCTTTTATTTTAAACATTTTCTTAACTGAGCGCGATTTCAAGAATTTTTAATTATTTGAAACTTCATCAATAAAAGAAGAATTGATTTAAGTATTAAATTGTGACGCATGGCGTATTCATGTTTTGACATTTTTGAATTGTGTAAATAACTGATCATTCTTCTTTTTAGTTTTATTTTATGTTTGCATTCATATAATTTATTTTATAAATATTATTTAAATGGGGATTATATTTAATAGTATTACTTTTGATATTATTTTCCTTTGACCTCCAGTTCCGCTAGCTTTCATTAAAGCGTCGACTGCTTTCTCAACAACATCCATCGCTTCCAATCCATCCTCAATACTTCTTCGATGCTCCAGGGAGATGGTTTCAAGCGTCTTTTTAAGCACAGTTGATTGTATATATGCTTCTATTTAGGGTGTAATCCCGAGCTCTTTTAGATAGCTTCTGTGGTATTTAGTTACAACACCCTCCCATGTTAACACATATGGTATTATCTTAGTTTTTGCTTTATATAGTATTCCAAGCTCGTTTGCAAGGAGGTTATATTTTCTTTTTTTCTCAACTTGCTGCAGGCTATCCTGGCTCGTGATACCAATCTCAACTAAGATGACCATATTTTTTTCACTTATCGTAAATAAATATATCAGGTCGATCATGTTTAACTAGAATATCAGTTCTAATCCTAGTATCGACTTTGATCTCAGCCAAAATATTTTCAACGAATTCTTGGACTTAATGACTTCTAAGATTTATTTTATTAAAATATATTTCTATTTTATATATAAAAAATGTTGCTTATGAAGAATAAATTTTATTTTTATATTTCATCTAAGTTAATTAATCTTTTACACTTACAGAGTCGTTTATACTTGATTTATATAACTTATCATTCAATGATGTTTTATAATAAAATATTCTAGTTATCCTGATTCAGGTTTTTTATGTTAATATTATCGGCAATATTAAAATTAATGTAATAATAAATCAAAGTATGATGTGTTTTATTCTACTCTTTTATTATTTACTTTGCTTATACTTTCTAAAGTTTTAAGTATTGACATTCACCTTTTATTTTTGTTGGGGAAATTCATTTTCCATCTCTTTGCTAAAAAATTATAGCTATCTGGTGCGATAAGTAATGCTTTATTTTCCTTGCAGGTTTGATAGATATCATTTTCTTGTGCAAATCAGTATTTATACAGCATAGTAGTCGATACGACAAATGTAATATCAACTAACTGTATGGAATATGTTTTTGTCATAAATTTACTCAAATTTATATTATAATCTTATTTATATATTTCCTCGCGTTGTCAAGTGATCCATACTGTTCATATTATCTATAATAGTAAGCCATTTAACAAACTTGTATTATCAATGAGATTCAGGAATATTTGATATTATTTAGTAAATATCTTATTTTTAGAATCAATTTTTATCGAATGCTAATAAATAATGAATTAAAATTTTGACTATTTTAGCCATTATAACGCTGCTTGCAAAGAGGAGTTTTAAATCACATATCAACAAGAATTTATTTGTGGCATGAGCAATTTGATTTGCATTCTTACTTTCATTCAAATTGGTGTCTTCGGTCAGCAAATCGACATAAAGGAGAAATAGAAGAAGCAATAGACTGTTAACATTATTGCTATATAAAGATGAAATAATTGACATATATAATTTTTAATTTACACATTACTCATTTTATTATCTAAAATTATTTTGCATATGTTATGAAATACGCACTCAACTTTGTGCTATCAGTTTATCACTTAAGTAACAAAAAGTAAATAAAGTTTAGAATTTAATTAAAGATTTATTTATTATGTTATTCATTATTCCTTCTTTTTCATTACCTGTAGTTGAGATTTAATAGCAATTGCATTTACATATAATGTCATTAATTCCTCTACTCAGTTTTGTACGTTCATATCATCCTCAACATTTCTTCCGTATTCAGTTATATGGTTTCTGGTGTATTCTTTAATATGTTTATTGCATGCATGTCTTTATCGTAGTTGTTATATTTAATTCTTTAAGATAAATTTTGTAGACCCTCCTTTGGGCTGATAAAATGAATTTATCTAACATACCATCTTATCTCACGTTTTTGAATATATTTATTAGCAATCACACTTGAAATATAAACTACAAATTATTTTTTATTTATCTTAATTTACTTTTTCACTTTTGGATTTTATCGTTTCGCCTGATGATTGATACAAAACATGCTCCTCAAAAGGTCTAGCTATATTTTTTCCAAAAAGATAAGCCATAAAAAGCGGATTGAGGCAAAATGATTTCATAGCTATTACGCTTTGCATTATAAGTGGATGCACAAATCCCCACTTCCAATGCAACAGCGATACAACCAGTAAATGAATTTTTGCATTTTTGTATATTTTATTAAACTCTCTGATATCATATTCTGTATATATTATACCATATATTTTATCTTCTTCTTCCTTATCTAGTGTATTCAGTTGAGGCGGTAATGTGCGTACATCAATCTTATTATGTATTAAAGTATAAATTTTAAATAAGGCAATAAAATATATTAATTGAGATATCCCGTATACTGTTCTTATAAACCATAAGAGAAGCTTATTTCTCGTATCCATATGCCTGAAATATCTCATAATTGCCAGTGATATAGCAAAATGGAGTATCTGATCAACGTCTTTTAGCTTAAATTTCATTTCGGGGCAAATTAAAAATTTAATGAAATCGAATTTTTTATTCATAATAACCTTTGCTACCTGTTTGTAGCGGTACTGCACCCCCATTTTAATATAATAAATTTTTATATAAAAAGAAGTATGTAATAACTTATAATACTTTATAAAGTTAAGACTGAAATCATATTTTACATTATAACATAGTATAGAATAACAACGAAGTTTTATAGAGATTATCTTAAAAAGCTTGAAATAACACTAACTTTAGAATTATATATACAGCCTGCATATTTAAAAAAGTTTTAAGTATCATTTCTTTAAGGTTTAGACGAAGTATTAAGATAGTAAAAGAATAAAGACTAGAAGCGATCGAAAGATTTAAATTGTAGTGTCATAATAGTCATTACTCATGGAAGAAGAAAACAAAATTATGTTTTTTTATTTAAATGAATAAAAAAGATCATCCCATAGCATTAAGTATAGTAAACATACTCGATGGATAATTTATATTATAATTTACTACTTATTTCTCTAATAGTAAACATAATGACTGATTTTACTGCGAAATCAAGTATTTGATTTGAAGGTGGCAATTTCATCCCAATAACCTGCATGTTAAACCTTTACGAACTTATAACTAATTGTATAATATACAATTAAAAGCGAAAGATATAGGGCTCCTAGCAAAATATCAGCTTGGCATGATCAAAAAAGTCCTGCAAGCTGAATATTAGGCCAAGCTTAATCTTGCTATAAACAAGTAGCACAAGCATATGCTAAAATCAACCTAATTTGACGTAAAAAAGCGTTTGGTAGTGTTAACCACAAGTACCATATTGCTTGCAAATACAAATTAGCGCTTCCTAATTGAATGACATGTTTTATAAAGGAAATTATTTATAGATGAAAATAAAAGTAAAAGATGAATTGCAGATCATTTTGAGTAAGAAAATAAAAAAAATGTTATATGGAGATAGCTATAGCCTACTCCTATTTGTTCTGTGTATTGATTCACTGAGCCATTGGATTAACATGCGATATTCAAAGATGGCTGTTCATACGAAATTTCGCATGCAACTAGTTACCTTTTGTTCATAGATAATCTAAAGCTTCTTTCAATATACAATGACACTACATAAAACATGTTCAGGAAGCGAAAACTTTCTTTAATATCATAAGATTAGAAAAAACTGTTAAAAGTAGCTATTTCTGCTAAGAATCTGCAAGTTTACTTGAAAATACTGGTATATACATATAATTGATAATCAAGAATAAATCAGCAAAGTTATGAAAGAACCATTTAAAAACTTGAACGAGAGCTATTAGCAAGAGTTAAAAAATTGTGCATTACTAAACTAAACTCAATGCAAGAAACTTATTTAAATTTATTGAAGAACATGCTAACTACCATATTGGCGTGAAAGAATTGGAACCAGCTGATTTGTTCACGACATAAATTTAGGCATCTTTTAAGCATAAGGTCCATCTTAAACCTGCTTGCATGAAAAGGCTTTATCTCTCACGTACAGAGATGATAAGAAATCTACAAAGCATAGAATTTAAGAGTGAGTGCATGTTATATTAACTTTGGGAAACGTTGAACAATACAACAACTCTTCATCGAGAAGAGCAGCTATCCAAAAGTTGAAGAAATTCATATAACGCACTTTTCTTTAATTTTAAATATCACAAAGAACAATATTCAATAAATGATAGTTCTTTTAAAAATATCAAATGTTTAAGCAAGAACTATTATATGACATTATAAAAAAAGAAAATACCTGATAATAAGAATAGAGCCCGATCAAATGAGATGGTAAGCCTGAAGAACTTTTCTAGTTTATTAAAATACGAAACCGATAATTTTCGTGCAAAAGCAATTTATTGCTACATCTAAGATGAAAATTCATACTAAAGTGAAAATGGGATATTATGTCAGCATTGCTGTAAAGCTAATAAATGAATAGATTACTTAGCTACCGAGTGTAACAAATGCTTGGCCATGAATACACCCGTAGACGCAACAAGGTTTTTACATATTTTATTTCTGAATAAACACTGAATTAAAAAAATGTAACCGCATTTCGGTCAAGAAATTGTCGAGAATTAAAGAGCGAAAATTCATATCGAAATTAAAATAAGAATTGATATTTTAGTGAAACATAATTTATCTAATAAATTTATTTAAGATGATAAAAGCTTGAATGAAACAATGTGATCTAACTTGACATGATAATTTAAAATGTAAGCTACTTAAGACAGAAAAAAAACAAAGAAAATATGAATTTCTAACTATTAAGCTCGAATTACATTATAAAGGTATAACTAATATCTTATGTTATAACATGTAATGAGATAATGAAGAAGTTTTACGAAGGTTACTTAAAAGATTTTTACATAACATCAATTATCAAAGCATATATTAAATCCATTGTATTAAGGAAGACCTTAGAGACCGATCTCACCAGAGTTAAGGCGAAACGTTGAGGATGGTATGGAAATAAAAAGCGATAGAGAGAGTTTGGGATGATAGTGCTAATCTATACCCACCACATGTGGAAGAAAGGAAAGAAAAGCAACAATTCTTATTCAAATAAAAATATTAAAGCAAATTCTAAACCTATTAGCAAATAATACCATTTTTTGGGATATTATTGATAATAGTTCAAAAAAATATATTTTTAATCTTAATAAAATAAAATACTATTTGGATCGTTTCTTGTAATATCTAATTGCTTAATTGCTTTTACCTTTTATACAATATTTGTAGTGTAATGCATCTTGCAAAAAAATATCTTCATATATTTTTACATTTTAAAAATTCAATTGCAGCATCATTTACAATATCACAACCATCTGATTCTATTTTATAAGTTTTTACCATATTATTACAATATTTATATTAAAAGAATTTAATATTTTAAAAATAAAACTTAAATATGATGAGAAAATTGAACTCTTCGTATATATTCTATAATATAATATTTTTTCTGGCATCATAAGTACATTATACAGGTACAAATATACCTTCTATCTTAGGATTGATAAGAAAACTATTGAACAATTTATTTACGTATGGACAATGAACTTCTATCATATCTCGTGTTTTACCAAAGCAATCATGAACCTATTGATTTTTTTTTTGCGTTATAAATGCTGAAGTGCTCGCCGGATGCGAAAAGATCGTTACTGGGCTGTTATGTTCGAAGATAATCAAATTTATGGCCGAGTATTTTCAAAAATTTTCTCTTTCGTGCCATGGCAATGGCTGAAGTCAGGAGTCACTACAAATGGGTATGCTATTATCAATATACGAAAATTTGACAGAATTTATATTTGTATCTTCCTGAACTAAAGATTATGCAAGATATGGTTGCGCTGAAGCGAAAGTTCAAACTGTTTAACAGAAAAAGGAGTAGTTTGAATGTTACGTAATTCCACATAGGTAAAATCACTATAATATACTATTAAAGGTATATTTATCTTTAATAAATAATTTTGTATATTCTATAATATAATATCTCATTTAATTAATTCCATTCTATATTCTTGTATTTGAAATAACTCGTTTTCGTATTTTCTAAGTCATAAAAATTTTCACATGCTTAAAATATCCACGTATATCACTTAAAGTTGTTTACTGTATTAAAAAAATATTTTCAAATTGGCTGGAACCAGTGATTAGTCAATTTAATAAGCAATTGATATCCATGGCAAATTATAGATCTATCATATACGATAGAAAATGTTAAAATTTATCGTGGAAAATATAATAAAAACACATATCAGACTATTTATAAATAAGTTTATATTGGGAAAATAGAAATAGTTAAAGATTTAATTTAATAAAATATATGATATACTCGTTTATTGAATAAATATAATTATTCGTGGCATTAAAGTTAATTGGCAAAGCCAACTTAACCTGAACATACGCAAATAGGTAAATAATATTACAAATATAAATTGATTAGAATAAAAAACAGAAAAATCCATTTTATTTGTAACACTATAATAATCAATTCATAGCTGATCTTTAATATTTTTATAATACATACAAACAATCAATCGACGGTATTACGCTTAAAACATATCACTTGAGTACAGAACAAGTAGATAACATGTACGTAAGAGATCAAGTAGAAGAGGCTATGAAAAGATTAGGGGAAGCAAGTACCAGGATACAAACCTAGATTATAGAAAAGAAAGACAAAGAATAACACAACAACGACCTTTTAATTAAATAAATATATTGATACATATAAAGGTAACACCGTTATTATCTGAGTTTAAACTAATTATTATAGCCAACTATTAAAATTGAATAATGCTTAATTTTTTAATTTGTCTAATAAATGAAAATAAGAAAATAATTGGTGTGATAAGACATGAAAACATATTAATAAAGTATGTCAATTTTCGATATATAATTATAAGAAAGCATTGCATCTTACGACTTATTACTATACATTTATCATTCAAAGAGACAAATCAAATGTAAGTATAATTAAATAAGATGTGCACTAATATCATTTGCTTGCTAAGAAGTAAACAACACTTGCTATAATAGCTTATATTTATATTATATAATATAAACAGTTTCTTGTAAAAGTAGAGATATGCAGTATAAGATGAGATAGCATATAAATAAAGTGGTTTTATGATAAAATATGTTTAGCTTCGTATTCTAATACTTATTAAATGTAACTGTATAACCTACTTTATACACGAAAAAGGTTTAATAATTATATTACTGTTATAATATTTTACAATTTTTTAAGGTACAAAAATCATTTAAATAATATATCTTTTAAATATTAAAAGAAATAAAATTTGTTATCATATTATACTGATCAAAAATACTCGTGCTATTATTTTAATTTGTAATCGTGCTATTATTTTAATTTGTGATCGTGCTATTATTTTAATTTGTGATCGTGCTATTATTTTAATTTGTAATCGTGCTATTATTTTAATTTGTAAAATTGAAGTTTCATATTTTAACCCTGACCCCAGCCTTTGTTTATATGCTGCCGAATGGTTAAAAAACACAAATATAAAAATAAAAACACTACTATTAGATTTGAATTAATAATTTTTATATGATAGCGCCATGAATTATAATAAAATATAATTTTCACTAGAAGAAATTGGTAGATGGATAGACCAGTTTGAGATTTGATTTCAAAGTTATATTTATTTCGCAAACGACCAGGTGGCCAAATTTTCTTTGACGTTTAAGTTTTAATGTTAGTTATAAAGCCAATGATTTCAATACAAAAATGATTCTTGACCGAGTAACTTATTAGTACTAAAGTCATGTCACTGAAATTAATATAGATTCTAACGGGAAACAATGAAAGGATATGATATAAAACAAAGCTTTCATCTATATAAGCAGTCAGCAGAATTATCGCATATATTTGCAGTCTTGTAATAAGAGATAGCATTCAAAATAATAGTTTTATATACAAAATCGTTGATACCTGAATGATTATCTTTCATAACAAGATAGCTACCAGTAATAATTATCTAGCCGTATCTGTAAAATTTATTAGATTTAGATAGACAATATGACAATTTTTAACAGGCTGTGTACCTAATGGGTATATATATCTCTTCAAACAGTTGTTATCGTTACGCCATATCGATAACCTTACAGGTATTTCATCATAATCAGGTATTCTAAAGTATAGCCAATAAATTGTGAAAAACCTTATTTAAATAAGAGTAAAAATACTTTTAAGAAGGAATACTAATTAAATATTGATATGATAATGTCTATTTCTTGTTTCATAAATCGGTTTATCATTTAGTCCAACCAACCCGTTTTATTTAAACTATCAGTTAAAATTTTCCCTCCTATTTTCTTATATAATAAAATTCAATTTTCATTAACCCCTATGTCTTACGAACGAAAAAGAGCTGGAACAATACCAATAACAAAAGACAATAAGTTGGTATTAATTTCGAGTATAAAAAAGGGTGACTACGTCTTCCCCAAAGGAGGAATTGAATTGTCCTTAAATGAATCGGCAAAGATAGCTGCCGAGCGAGAAACATTAGAAGAAGCAGGCGTGAAGGGTGTCATCGAGGATAATTCATTCTATACTGATTCTTATGGCATCAAATGGTTTATTCTAAGGGTAAATGAGATTTTGGATGTCTGGGATGAGAATCATAAACGTAAAAGGATTTTCGTCGATGTGTCTGACCTGACTGAGGAAAATGTAATGCCTAAGATAAAGTTGAGGAACAATGTTTTAGAAACCGTAAAAGCTGCTGTAAAACTTAATAAAATATAATAAATTGTACCCTTTAAATGACAAAAGATTAAGTTTAACTTTGTTTATTTATATTAACCTATTATTGCCATATTACAAAGGTATATTTAACTAACAATGTGGCATATATTGAAATGTATTTTTAAATTTCGATATTTAATATACAAATTCCTGTTATATCGATTAGGAAATATTTTATTAAATTGAAATGTGCTATTATGTGAAGAAATATACCTTATGTTTAATATGAATAATAGAATTTGATAGACAGTGTCATATGTTTTAATATAAGTGATAAACTGTTGAAGATTGGAGCAAGGTGAATGATAAACAGTGATTATACACCAATCAAGCTAAATATGTTGTAAACGGTTATATTCAATGAGAATCAAAATAGTACGCTAAATAACATGTTTGCTTTGATACGAAATAAGATTAAAAAACTAACGTTTGCATTTATAATATAATGGGTGAGAGGTTTTTTGAAAGGAGAATTCGATAAAAATTGAAGTTTTGTAATTTAATATTTATTAACTAAGGTCATTCACTGTTTAATAATTCCTTTGCTATACATTTAATACTCTTTTTATATATGGAGTAATCTGTCAAGTATTTAACTCAACACAAAAATTGTATTAATAAAGACAGTAATTTCTTTTTTAATATTAATGTCATTTTAATTAAAAGCTATACCGGATAACAGATTGAACCTGTAAGCAAAGCAGGATACTCAAAGGTATAGTATTCATGGTGCCAAAATAGAGAAATTGTATTATTCTGGTGTCATTATCCATATAGAGTTGTAACGAATTACCTGAATTAACACTGGTTTTAACATCACAATTATAAGCTGAATTTCTGCTAATAACCTTAATTAAATCCAGCAGTGGTGTCTAATTTTATAATATCGTATTAATTTTCATTAATAAATACGATTTAACCATTTTAGATAAAATTAATATAATTTTATGAGCTCACTGGTAATGGGAAGTATTAACTAAATATTATATATGTGTGAAACTAAATGGCCTTCTAACACACCTATTTTTGAGAGGAATGAAGAAAATTGGTAAGTTGGGATCTACAATATGAATAGACAGCTTTTGGATATGTATTCCGAGTTTGTACTTGTCCAGCAGCTTCTGACACCCAAAACTACTAGTAAAATCTCGTCCTAGTTTAACGTCGTTTCGGACGTATTATAAAATAAAAATAATCATCTAGATATAGCAATATACAGTAAGATTATTCAGACTAACCTTACTAAATTTTTTTTAATAAGATATGCGTATATATAATTACGCAATAGTACGAGATTAGGCAAATAATAAATAAAAGTTGTTTCGAAAAAATGAGAAAATATAATATGAAAAATTCACATGAACAGCAACAAATCGATAATATGAACATGGAATATTAACATGCAAACTATGCGTTATTAGAGTTAAATAAATATAAAAATTTATTATGTTTTTTTTGGCAATTTTTATACTTTTTACCTATAAATATCCAGCATCTTTGCTTATATTATTATTAGGTCATTAAACTGTTGTCTAAGTTTTTTTATCATTTTGCAATAATATAAATATCGCAAATTAATTATATTATCAAACCAATAGACGTAAGAGATCGAGTAGAAGAGGTTGGAGAAGCAAGTGCCACTGGGTGCCAACCGCAGGCTATCAAAAAGAAAGACAAAGAATAATATATAGCATTAATCCTTAAATAAATACGATTAATTATTAAAACAATTTATAATACAAATGATGTTAGCTATTGAATGTAAAAATATTAAATTCACCTTTGAATCAGAAATCATACAATACTTTTTTTGAATATAATACATTAGTTTTATCTAATACCCAAGATGCTATTATTCTTAATAAAAGTAAGTATTGTGTATATTAACTAGATTTTACTCAATTGGAAATTTGTAATACTTAGTTTACTCATTATGAAATGTTTTAGAATCAACGTCAAGAATTGGTGCTTATTTTATCAAATTTTATAAATTTTATAAATTAAATTTAATTAAATAATTAATATTTCTTTTTTAAGAAAATCTATATTTCTTTTAATTATATAGCCATAATGTATTGTGTTATTTGTTATCTTTCTTTTTCATTACTTGCGGTTGACATTCAACAGCATTCGCATCTATGCATCTTCCCACACTTCTTCTACTCAATTTCTTATGCCTATATCATTCTAATGATTCTTCTGCATTCAAGTGTGATATGGCCATAACGTTTTCTTTGATAAAATCGACTGTATGTATGCCTCTATTATAAAAGTTATATTTAGTTCTTTAAAAATCATTTCTGCGGCCCCTGGTTATCACCTCATCTTACCTTATTTTATAAAAAAAGCATTGATTTTAGTTTTTAATAATAAGCCTAGTTCATTTTTTAGAAGAGCATGTTTTCTTCTCTTAAGTTTCAGCAATCTAAAGATTATCTTGGCCCGTAATATTTACTATAATTAAAATGATTTTATTCTTTTTCTTATCATAAATAAATATATCTGTTCATTATTCTTTTCTAAAACATCAGTTATTGTCTTTGTAGCGATCCCATTTTCGGTTCTTTAGTTTTCCATGACTTCTGTAGTAAGTATGATCGTGATATTTTCGCGTTTTTAAAGCCGTATTTATTTGCTAATAGAAAGTGGATATACTTAAGTACATTATTATGCCCTTTCGTATAATTTAGTCAAATATTCTATCACAACCGTTGCTAGAAGACCAATTAATTTTTTGACTTTATCACAATGTTGGCAATGTTCAGCAGCATCCTTCAAAAAAATAATTCTATCTTAAATATAGCAATTAATTGCCTTTTCTAGGAGAATATTATTATTGTAGAAAAGCAAACAAACTTAAATTAATATAATTCTGAATAAACGATGCCTATGCCTTTATACTAAAATGCTTATTAAAAAATCATCTATAATATTTAAAGGTAAAAGAACTGTGTGCAGGGAGAAGGTGTTTGTACGAAGGCACCCTAAATACAATCAATTTTATAGTAATTCGTATAATACTATTATTTACGATAAAAAAAGACTTTAACATAATTACAAATAAAATTGATTATTTAAATCCGAAATAAATGATAAAACTGATATTAATTGCAAATTGTATCAATTAGTATGGTCATTTAGTGTTTCAAGATAACTTCTACATGATGTTAGCTAGTTCACCATAACAAATATTTTATAAAAAGTATAAAAATATATTTTTCTTTTTTTTGAGATTAAAGTTGATTTATTTATTTGATTTTGACTTTATAAGATCTTTTCTTTTAAATATTGGCATAAATTTATTATCTCTTATTGGATCATCCATTTATAACTTCTTTAAAATACTAGAAAAAAAATTAATTTCAGAAGTAAATGAAATTTATTAAATATTTGATAGTAAAGTATTTTTTAATTATAAATAATATTTAAAGACATTTCATTTACTTCTAAAATTATATCACATTATTATGTTGTTTCTTGTAGAAAGTTATTTTTTTAATAAGGAATTAAGTAGATAGAAATAAAAAATAGACATGATGCAATTAAATAGTATTTAATATTCTTATTGGATAGCACATGTAATTCATATAATCATATAAATTATATAGTTTTACTTTTATATATCATTTATACGGTTTTAATTTATAAAAATTGTGTTAATGCATATTAATGTTTATATATTAGAAAATTAAAACGATGTTTTGTTCATAATGTTTGTTTTTTTTTAAAAAAAAAGGTTAAGTTATTGAAATTTAAATCTGCAGATATTATGAAATAAAACGATTATTATATTAATCAAAAATGTTTATTTATTTTTAAAAGTTATGCAAACATTTAAACTATCCCACAATATAAGAGTATATTAATAACCCTAATTCTTTCCAACCGATGACATAATTAATTATTAAATAAATGGTACCAAATATAATAACAAATGCGGCCACAGTGTTTAAACATAACATGGTATTAAGGTATATTAATGTTTTATATTTAGTTAAAACAGTTGACATTAATTAGCCTTTTCTGGAAATAGTGAAATAAATTTGCATATAGTTAAAATAATTTTATAAAAAAATAAAAGTTGGCTGTATTATTGTATATATTAAATACAAAACAAATTCGTACTTTAGATTTGTGGCATAAATTCAATATTCTTTGATAGTTTTCTGTACATATTCAGCAAGCAATTTTATTCATTGGAAATAAAATTATTAAAGCCGATAAGAGTTATCGAGTTTTGCACCTGATAAATTTAGATAATTTCTGATTTGCAATCAGCGAAAATATTATGCGCTTTATTTAAATAAAAAAAAGACAGCTTAAAATAATAAATACAAATATACAAAAACAAATCGATCATTAAAATTAATAAAATATGGTTATGGCCGTTTCACTTACAATTAGAATGTCTGGAGTAGTTGGATTTCAGATAATTTGACTATGCAGCTTATTTTACAAACGATAGTAGAATAATAAAAATTATCTGGTTTTGTGTTAAAGGTATCGGCTGATATATTTTGCTTGTAAGGTCGATTGGCAGAAGGATTATATTAGCTATAAATCACAGCGATATGAGTTTCAATTAGAAAATATAGATTAATTAAGACAGTAGTCATACTAATCGAAATTATAACTTTGTTACAAATATAAACAGAACTTATAAATAAATATCAAAAGAATTAAATCATTAAAGATCGTTTTATCCAATTGCCGCGTTTCTGCTTTCAATAATATTTAATCGAATTGGTGTATGTATTAACATATATCCTAATATTCTAAAATCTAATAAGGACTATATTGTTATAATTAATGATTAAACTTGTTATAATTTGTATTGATATAATACAATCCTAGAATAAAAGTAGCAATATATCTTATAAATGGAAGTAAAATATGATTGTTAAATGGAAGTAATATATGATTGTTAAATTGAAGTAATATATGATTGTTAAATTGAAGTAATATGTGATTATTAAATGGAAGTAATATGTGATTATTAAATTGAAGTAATATGTGATTGTTAAATGGAAGTAATATATGATTATTAAATGGAAGTAATATGTGATTGTATAAATAGTATTTTCTAAAATTTAATATGATATAAAAATTGTAGCATATTTTCTCAATCAAATGAAAAAGGATACAAAATTATATCTATAAAGCAAAATATAAGTATTTAATTATATAGATTCACTAAATCTATTATCTTGCTGAATGAAATTCAAAAATTGAATATAATAGATTGCATATTAAGGATGGATATAAACAAGATTATAGTAAAAAATATGATTTATAAATAAATAAATTGCTTTTAAAAAGATATGTTGAAGAAGACATTTAAAACCGCATTAGTTGTGTACAAAAAAAGCATTGAGGATGACATGGACGTAAGAGATGACTAGAAAAGGGTGGGAAATTTTTTGAGGAAGCAATTGCTACTGAATGTCAACCGCAGGCCATCGAAAAGAAAGACAAAGAAAGAATAATACAACTTTAACCTTTAAATGAAATACATGCTAAAAAATATAAAATTTTCATATTTGAAAATTAAATTATTTTTTTATAAGTCCTTTCCTATCATTACTTACTAAAGTTTACATAGTGTTAATCAAATAGAATCTTTTGGTTAAATAATTCTTAATTTCCTCGTAGAGTGAAGTCCAAGACTTAGTAGAGCTTCATTTATGAAAATTAATAAAATAAAATAAACTGTTAATCACTGTGATATGACTTGGGTGTAAGACACATAAATTTCTAAAATATATGAGATATCGATGAAAAAATATTTTGAGTGATTACAATATATATCTGATTATATTAAACCAAGAAATTTATATTAATAAAGCAGAAATAAATCTGATGTCATCGAATGTATGAGTAAATATAAAGATGAAATTTATTTGGTAAATAACTCAGCGCAAAACATACACGTTTAGCTGTATGGTTAAACATAGTCTATCTTACATAAAAAGAAAGTGTATGATTGAACTAAAGATAAGTCAATCATGCCATAAAAATTGAAATAAAAAAACATAGCTAAATATTGACAAAAAATTTAAGTATATGGAGCTTAAATTTTAACGAATCATTTATTTACAATTGTATAAAAATTAAAAAATTATATATTAAAAAAAATGAAATATTAATAATAATTATACTCAATGGTGTTAGGTGTGTGTATAAATATATAAATAAATATCTAGTAAAGTCGCATTTAATAAAATATATGACGTTAATGTTCTTGAACAAAAAATATTTTTATTTGAAAACAAATATTAAAGGATATGTATTAATTATGGTATCACATCTTATCAATCTGTAAAGATTTTTTATTATAATATTACCTAATCATTATTACTTACTATATATTTTCTTTTGTATTACAGCTTAAGATTTCCTTAACTTTAATCACATAACAATTACTATGGTCTTATATTTATTCGATAAACAAGCTCTTACAATTATAACCAATTAATTTTCTCTGAATTGTTTCAAAATGATTTTTTATTGCATATAATCAATTTTAAAATAAAATATATAGTCGTATTTAATTACTTGAATACAGGGAATTGTTGTATACAACATGTTATCATGTATTGTCATTGTTCATTACAAATATTAACTGATTAATTTTTTTTAAGAAAATTTCATGATTATGTATAATAATTTGAAGCTCATATCTCCAATAAAGAGTTTTAAAATATTTAGTTTAAAAATTTTACAGCAACGGATGCAAATTAGTTATTGAAAAATAAAAAATATAGGGATAAATTAAAATCAAAGTATGCAAATTGCTAGCAGATTGTTTTATCAGAAATTGACTTTTTTATTTAAGGGTTAGTGTTGTGTTATTCGTTTTTTATGGCCTGCGGTTGGCATCTAGTTGCACTTGCTTCTCCAAATTTTTGTTTTATTTAACTAAAATTATTAAAACAATATAATTTAGGTTTATTTATATTAATGGTATTAAAAAATTAGAAAAATATTTTAGTAATTAACAAAAATATAGCTATACAATTGTAAATTAATAAGATATACTGTTATTAAATACTAATGCTGGAACAATTAACTACTAGCAAACCAATTTAAAACCCCGATATTTCTTGCTAATCTTTTTATTTGTCGGCTAAATGGCAGCCAATTGGTCCAACTTGCGTATTCTGGTTCAGTAAATATTGCAATCATATATAACATAAAAAGTGAAGACAGAAGAACTAAACTTAAAGCCCATATTATTTTCCATTTTAATCCCATTATTCGAAAATCAATTTTCATTATAAAAACAACTATATTGTTGACAGGTTTATAAAAAATAAACGTAATGGTTTATGAAAGAATTTTATTATATTGAAATTGTTAAAAATAAACGGGTATATTATAATAAAAAATAGATAAATAATTTAGTTAAAAACCGAACAGTAAATTAATATATTCTATAATTTACTGAAACACAAAAAATGAATTAGGTTATTTTAGCTAACATGCTATGCTCATATATAAAGCAAAATATAAAATGACGTATTATTTAATGTGCTGGAACAGGATGAAATCGCAATCACAAAAAAGGTATATAAATGAGCTCTAAACGTGATAGATAATAAATGTAAATTTTTGTACTAACACCCAAGACATATTTTTAGAATAAAAGGGAATCATAAATAAATAATAAGATAAGTGATAAAGTCGAGAAAATAATCTTTAATTTTTATATTTGCGTGTTAAGAGTGCAGATAATAATAAAAAATTAAATGATAAAATAAATAACGTTTATCTATTGCACAGAGTATATCATATAAAATTTATTTACTAGATACTGCTATTTAAAAAGCTTATGCTGTTTATAAAAATTGCTTGTTAGCTCACATTCCTAGATAATTTTTGTATTACCCAATTGGGCAAAATAGGATCTAATAAATTCCACCATGTAGGATTAGCAAAAATAACCAGAAGAAAAATGAATAAATTTGTCAGGCATATTGATAGCAGAATTATTAAAATAATCCAACATTTTCTGCTCATATGATTTATTTTTTCATTATATTTAAACATTTTAATAACTGTCAAAATGCAAAAAATTTTACTTTTTAGATTAATTTTTTACAACATTTTTATTTTTTAATTATAATACGTATTTATATTATGAAATATTGATATTTACAAACTTTCGTTCGAAATGACGTTAAACTAGGACAAGAATTTACTAGTAGTTTTAGGTGTCAGAAGCTGCTGGTCAAATACAAACTTGGAATTCAAGTCTAAAACTGTCTATCCATGTGTGTGTGTTTTGTAGATGACCAACTTTCCAATTTTTTCATTCCTCTTCAGAAATGGGAGTTTTAGAGGTTAGTTAAAAAGCCATCAAGTTTTACATTAATTAATGCACGCATAACCAAATTAATAACTCACGAAACTATCCTGAGCTCTATTTAGAGCAAAGGAGGCGCGTTTAGAAAACAATGAATACAAAAATATAAAAACAGACACCGTGTCTTTATTAAATCAAGGCAATACGCAGACGTTCCGCTTATATTGGAATGTCTGCAGTAGGGGGACACCGAATAAGTATGCTGCACGGCTTTATATGGACGCTTACGAGTGAAACTGATATGATAAAAGTCCCCTGGTTTGATGCCAAAAGTACCGGTCTGAATGTACCCAGCCTTGATTGCAAGGCTGATCCGGCTCCGATAACAGCGGTATGAGTACTTAAAATCGTCTAGATTGAAGCAGTCGCTGCACTTGTTTAAGAACCTTACAGATTGTTAAACATATAAAAAAGTAGAGTATAGCCAAGGAATCATAAATTGTGAAAGATTTCGATTAAATAAAGCGAGTTGTTTTTAAAGTAAATGTAAGCTAGAAATTTATTTATTTAATTTTTAGCAATTAGTTAACCATTCATTATTTTTTAAATAATAAACTAAAAATTGTAAAGGAAAAGATTCTCCGTATTGTTTTATATATTCATTAAAATCAATTTTGAATTCTTCAGTTACCTTCTTATTAATAATTAAATCTAAATCCGTCGACTTTTTTTCAATTTTCTGTATTACTAAAACATTTTGTAAAAATTGAAACTGAATAAAAACATTATTGCTATCATTGCTGTTAATAAATTCAACTAGTTTGGTATATTGGGTATAAGGATGTTTTGCATGGGTATATAAAATTTTCGAATAAGCAGAAGGTGTAAAAAAATAAAAAAAGTCGTTATTGAATTTCTTTTTGCTTCTTTTGATGCATTCTGTACCAAATATGCTAGGTGGATTTCGTATTCGAAAATAAGTTTTATATTTCCCTAATCTTTTTAATTGAAAGTCCACCTCACTTGATATAATTTTCATCTTATTTAAATAAGCAATTTTTTTATCTTCATCAAAAATATTATTGTTAAACAAAAAAACATCGATTTCCAGTAGCAAATTTTCTTTAACAATTTTAAACAAATTATAAGATTCTAAATTATAGGATTTCAAAATTTCGTTATGTTTATATGTACTTGTAATTATATTCATTATAAATAATAGTGAATTCTCGTCAATATGTTTAAGGCTTATAATGTCATTGAGCTTAGCATTTTCATTATTCCATTTTTCATCATCATATTGATTTTCTAATATAACGATGTTAAATTTTTCAATAATCTTTTTAATTTTTGATTGTGCCTCACCGATTTTTTTCATAATTGAACTAAACCTATTTTGATAGTTATTTGTCAGATTTGAACTTTTTTTCATCAAAATGTAGGCTGTATTCATTATTTCAATCAAATTTTGTAAGGAATTTGTTAAAACATTATTGGATCTTATAATTATGTTATAGATCCCATCAAATGAAGCTTTAGAATTACTACTAAAATCTTTAACCTCCTGTAACCAATTGAATGTTTTGCTATTTATGTCACCTGATTGCTTAGCAAAATTTGCAACACAAAGAGTTTCAGTATCATTATTATAATGGGAAACATTATTTTTTAATAAGTTCATATCAAAATAATCGCATATTTCAATTTCGTTATTCGTTATATTAATTTTAGATATGTCATTATCGAACAATTGACGAGAATTATTAATCAAAGAGAATTGAATAGAAAAGAAGATAAATGTGGCAATGAAAATACCTAAACTGATAATTTTACAAATATTCATATAATAACGAATGCAACTTAATATTTATACTTTTAATATGTTATATGTGTCAAAAAATTTAATAAAAAAAATTTAATTGACATGTTTTTCTTAAATTAGTTCAATTTTAAAATGATATCAAATTTTAGCAGTGCTATTTTATATCATCTTACAATTGGTATATATACATATATTAAGAATGATATTAGTCTTGGTTTTGCCTCTTTTTCTATGACATAAAAATATAAAACCACGTATGTTTAATGCTAAGTCTTATAAAAAATGACGTACTTGTATTATGCTAATCATAGTCATAACTAAACAAATATTATTATTAAATAATTATTTATAATAAGGATAAAATATAACCCATTGGCGAATGAATTGGGCTTGCTATACAAAGCAAACACCAAAACAATACCTTATATTATGGCATTGGACTGAGTGGAAACAAGTATTACAGAAATTATCTTAAGGAATTAAATATTACCCTTATAATAGAGGCATATATCCAATCGACGGTATTGAAGAAAACGGTTGAAACTATATCACTTGAGTACAGTTGAAGATGGCACGGACGGTAATAGATTAGTAGAAGAGTTTGTGGAAAATTTCGGAAAATCGAGTGCCACTGGATGCCAGCCGCAGGCTATAGAAAAGAAATACAAGAATAACACAACACTAACTCTTTAATTAAATTTAATAATATAAGGGATTCAAAATTGAAGAATTCTGACAAAATTCTCAAAGAATGATAATTGATAAATTAAACAGCAATTATAAGACGAGGTGTCATAATATTGCGCGGTAACAATCTTATTTAGTATAGAATTTATATTTTGTGGGATAGTATGCATATAAAATTACACACATTGGCGATTATAAAAGGGTTTATATTTGATTTACAGGAAAGAATCATGAATAATCGAATAAGTCGATAAAAAATTATGATGATATAACATATTTAATGTAAAGTCTCTAATGCAGCACAATATTTTTTAATTTGGATATAATTAAACATTCCATGATATGAAGCAAAAAAGTACACAATATTAATTAAAAATATATAAGATAATTTAAAAAATAACAAATAAGTAATAAGATTAAGATTTTTTATATCAAAAAAGAAAGTTTTTGTTATAAATATAATGAAAACTGAATATTATAATAACTATCATGTATCATTAAAATTTAACAGCACATGGAAACAAATATTATGGAAAATTCGTCATTCAATAGACGGTACCAAAGAAAACACTTGAAACCATATCACTTGAGTACAGAAGAAGTATTGAGGATGGCATAGACGTAAGAGATCGAGTAGAAGAGGCTGTGAAAAGATTCGGAGAAGCAAGTGCCACTGGATGTCATAGAGAAGAAAGAGAAAAAATAACATAGCATTAACCCTTAAATGGAAAATTCGACATACACAACACCTTTAATGAAAAAAAATGAAATTGTAATAATAAATATCATCTTAAATAATTAAAATTTATTAATTATGCTATATATAAAACAAGAACAGAAAATTACTGATACGATATGCAGTGCTTTTTTGAACAAATGTCACACTTAGTATGATATGATAAAGAGAAAAGGAAGTAAATCATTAAATAAAAGAATATGTTAATAACTTCTAAATTTTAATAACTGTCGTAAATTACTACCGCAATTGGTAAATGTAAAAACTTTGGTAAAGTTTTAAGGTTAAATATGTATATATTTAATTTTTACTATAACATTTTTACTGTAAACATTCAATATCATAAGTATCGCATTCTTTTTATGTCTTATTAGAATTCTGTTTAATTTTGACTGATACTTAGTACTTTACTTGAGGTTCTTCGAGAAAATCATATATTAAAATATTATTCATATCTATTATTGATTTTATTTATCATTACTTATCATATGGTAAACTTTGCGTTGTTGCTTTTATTGTGCTAAATTATGTTTTGAAGTGTAAAAATAATATGTTTAAATTAAGTAAACAGATAGAAACATATAGTATTAATTAGATTGGACAGATAAATTTAACCAACTGTTTCAACTTTGCAATAAATGGTAAAATATAATATATTAATTGCAAAATATATAATTTTAAAAACTTGTTAGTTGCATTTTCAACAACTATAATATAGCAATATACATAAAAAAGTCATTTATAATAATATAAAATTCATTATTAGCAATGTTTTTCTTTATTGGAGTACATCATTATTATACTTTAAAACCTCAGAAATATAATCTATTAGTTTTGTCATTTTTTGTACTATATATTTTATATGGTAATATCGACATTAAATTTTCACTATTATTTAAATGTTTTGTGTTCTATGAACTTAAAAGAAATAATTTATAATGATCTCTTAATAACTACAAATTAAATATATGCCTTAATATAATTATTCTCCTAAATTTGCATAATGATTAATATAGGGCATTTAATATGTCAAAAATGACAATTAATATTACGCTGATTTAATTTTTTTTGACTTATTCTGTTATCTGACTAACTATACTAGCAACAAATAATAATACTTTATTTATGAAATTGATATGATGAGAAAATAAAAAAGATTAATAAAATTTAAAATAATGAATTATCATAATGCCGTATAAATAAATTTTTGTTATAAGTAAAAAAAACATACTATAATGAAAACAAGTATTTGTATTATCTTTAGCAAAAAAAAACTAACTTTTATTTAACGGGATTCTCTGTTTATTATCAATATTTAATATATCCAAAAAAAAAATTTTGAAATAAATAAAATTTTTATTTAATAAAATTTAAATTCATTTTGTGATGTAAAATTTCTGCTGCTTGCAACTCCGAGTCCCGACGATCGATATCTGGTTTCATTGTATCAAATGTAGGAAGAGAAATGTTGAACATTGTATATACGTCTTCACCTTTTTCAAATAAATCATCGATAATTGAATCTTTTAATAAATCTGGATATTTTATAAGTATCGATCGTAATTCTTGATAGAATGGGATGTTTTTTAAACTTATACGACTAAAAACTGGTTGAAAATATGATATGATATGATAAGTTTTGTTTTCATGCCTAATTGAGATCGTTTTTTTAAATAAATTAAATATACTATTTCCACCATTTTCAAAACTTCCATAATTTATAGAGCCTCTGCCTCTTTTATATAAACCTTTTTGAGTTAATTTGAGACCGGTTTTGCTTAAATGAGGAGGAACTTCTTTGTAAAGAAGAAACTTACCAAGTATTTTTGAAGGTGACCAAATCTTACCATCTGTCCATCTTCTTATGCCATTTTCTGACTCGATGAAACAAAATATAGAACCGCTTTTTATACATTCTTTTTCATCATCTTTAAGTCTCCTGATATTTGGTTTAAATATTCTTAATCGAATACAATGCATAATAAGTATTGCTTCTTCGAAGTCATGTATATACCCGCTTATTATCTCCATAGGGTATTTCACTTTTAAAATTTTTAAAATTTACTTATTAATTTAGACCATCAAATTTAATTATATTAATTAATCTATTCTAATCAGTTATCTTAATTTTTTCCGCCCTTGATTAACGATGATATTAAAGTATCAATTTACCATAAACGGATAAATATTTTAATATAAAATGTAATTAACCATATATGGTATTTTAACTTATATTATCTATTGATATTTTTCAAAAATAATATTGTTGTTATAAATAAATACAAAAAGGCTGATTTTGAAAGTATGAAGCAGATTTTATTTTTCTTCAATTATCAGAAAATATAAACTTAATATTTAATTTAACACATCCGCATATTCAATGGAGTTATATAAGATTTGATATTTTAGCAATAAGAAAAGAGGAAGAAATCACATTTTATTTATACTTGATTTCACATATATCTATTTATTTCTGATGCTCAATTGACATTTTACATTTTCCTGTAATTGAGAAATATAGGCCAAATTTCACCGAATTCTTATTTTCAAATTTAGCAAATCATAAAAGTAAATATCAGTGTGATAACATAACATATTTAGTGTGAGTTTACTATATGTGATAATATCAATAAAAACATACATTAAATTTATAACATTAGATTTTAATTGATAATTTAATGTTGTGTTATTCTTGTATTTCTTTTCTATATCCTGTGGCTGGCATCCAGTGGCACCCGCTTTTCCAAAATTTTTCATTGTCTCCTCTGCTCGATCTGTTATCGTCATAAGCATTCTTAATGCTTCTTCTGTACTCAAGTGATATGGTTTCAATCGTCTTCTTCAATACCGTCGATCAAATATATGCCTCTATTGTAATAGTTATAATTCCTTAAGATAATTTCTGTAATACTTGATTACCACTCAGTCCCATGCCATAATATAAGGTATCGTTTTGGAATTTGCTTTGTATAGCAAAGATAATTCATTCTCCAATACGTCGTATTTCCTCTTTTTCCCCGTTTCAACAATCTAGTGATTATCTTGACTTGTTATATCAATTTCAATCATATATTTTCATTTCTAAACTAATAATTGTATATAAAGAAGAATATATTAAGAAAATAAAATAGATAAATGTATGATTAATAATATATATAAATCAAATGAATAAATAAATGCAACATTACATTAATATATTCGATGTTAATAATGATTTATACATTGTAAATGATAATATTTCTATTAAAATATGAATAAATTATATAGTATTAATAAAGATAAAATTAGTATAATAAATAAGAGTTGTTTTTAATTAAAAATTAAAAGCTGAATTACTACAACCCAAACTGTAGAAATTTAGTTTTCATAAAAAAGTTGTAATTTATCTAAGTACATTGCAGTTTGCTCAATATTAGCTAAGTTTTTTATTTTGGCTAAAAATTTACGCTAATATAAAACGTATCAAACAATAATATATTTAAATATTTCTTATCTCTTTAAAAATTTTCAGCACTATCATTATATTTCCAGATCCACGACAAGATGATTTTTTAATTTTTCCTGCATAATTTATATTTCACTTTTGAATTATTTTATAGCAATTCAATAATATAAATAAAAATTTAATTCAGGAATAATATAATAATTTTTGAGTCATTTATTTAAGGGTTAATGCTATATATTATTCTTTATCTTTCTTTTCGATGGCCTGCGGTTGGCATCCAGTGGCACTTGCTTCACCGAATCTTTTCACAGCATCTTCTACTCGGTTTCTTACGTCAGGAATAATATAATAAAATTATTAATTTACAATACCATAAGATTTCCAAATTGTTGAAGCGGAGGAGAAGAGGAAATACGACCTCTTGGCGAACGAATTAGGCTTGCTATACAAAGCAAAGACTAAAATAATACCTTATGTTATGACATGGGATGGTGTGGTGTGGTAACCAAGTACCACAGAAATTATCTTAAAGAATTAAATATAAACACTACGATAGAGAGGCATACATCCAATCGACGGTACTGAAGAAAACTCTCGAAACCATATCACTTGAGTACAGAAGAAGCATTGAGGATGACATAGACGCAAGAGATCGAGTAGAAGATGCTGTGAAAAGATTCGGAGAATCAAGTGCTACTGAATGGCAACCGCAGGCCATCGAAAAGAAAGATAAAGAATAATACATAGCATTAACCCTTAAATAAATGATTATACAATAATATAAATGTAATCAATCAAATAATTATACATAAATTCAATACTTATCACCGTAAATTATTTAATCGGGCATACATGCTTTAAACAATTATATTACTATAGACATAACTCATGTTTTGTTTGAAATATGAGCTATAAGGTACAAAAGAAATGTTCCATTTCGAATACTATTCTTTTCTTTAACTTATTCTGTCAACATCATATTTTTGCATATAATTAGCATCAATTTCTCGATTTATGAAACTATAATTTCACCGATGATAAGATATAAATATTTCTTAAATGATCAGTAATCATATCAATTAATTTTATCGGATTTTAAACTGTTTTCTTATCAATTTATATATCTTTCTATTTTTTCTTTGATGCTATAAAATAATTATTTGTATCAAACAAGTGTTATATATATTTTTATGAACTAGTTTAAAAATCGAAATTGGATTTATTTGATATGCACTTATTAATTTTCCGCGCATTTTACTTTTTTATATTCTTTTCAGCAAAGATTGATTTTTGAATTTCATAAATATTCCGTTGTTTCTCCGATTCTGTTATTAAGAATTATATTATCTATCTATGCTATAAAGCCATTGCCTCGTCTTATCCTTGTAGCCATTTGGATTGGGTATATGCTTTGATTGCGATAGTAATATCCAACTCTATGAAACGATTTCTATTTATTTAAAATTTAATTAAGCCAACCTATTTTAAAATTATTGCTTTAGTTTTAAGTGATACAACGAACCATGCTCGCATCTCTCGTTTTTTTTCATTTTGAAAACTTATATTTATACTACTAGTTATTCTAAATTCGTCTAAGGTGATTTAGTTGTTCTACTTACTCAAAAATAAACTTATCATGGTCATAGTTAGTCACTATAATATTGATTTTTATGCAAACATCTACAGATTTAATGTCATTCTCTTTTCATTACATTTTAATTTAAACGCTATCTAATCATTTTTTCAGTGTATAATACCACAACCATTTAAAATGGAAATAAAAAACTAAAAAATATGTTTTTTAATTAAGTAATACGAATTATGCAATATATACTGTTTATAAAATATGCTGCCAAGTTATTCACTGAAATTTTAGCACAATTCCTAATTTGTTCTTGGGAATAAGTTTATACAAATTCAAAATCTTTTGCATTTTTCTATGATACTGAGATAATTCATTTCTTGTTAGATTAAATAATTTATAAAATATTATAAGCTTTGTCAAAAGTGTGTGCTTGTGATTAATATAAAATAACATAGTACAAAAGAAAACATATAAATCTTCGCTTTATTTAAACGAAATCTTTCAAGATTTATTCTTCCTTGACTATACACTAGAGACTCTTTTTATATATAGAATAAAATAGTTGACCCAGTGCAGCAATTGTCTCAATTGAGATAATCTTTTCATCTTAGGTACTCATACCGTTGTTAGTCGAAGCTCATACCGTCTATCAGAGTCGGATCGACCTTGCAAGCAAGGCAGGGTACCTGTAGCCCGGTACTTTTGGCATCAAACCAGGGCACTTTTATCATCCTAGTGTCACTCGTAAGCGTCCATATGGAGGCGTGTAGCTGACTTACCTGGAGTCCCCCTACTGCAGACATTCCAATATAAGCGGAACGTCTGCGTGTTGCCTTGGCTTAATCTAGGCGCGGGTCTGTTTTTATATTTCTATATTCATTGTTTTTCCAGATGCGCCTCCTTTGCTCTAAATAGAACTTAGGATATTTTCGTGAGTTGTCAATTTGGTAATGGGTGCATTAACCAAATGCCATATATCTGTGAAATTTGATGGCTTTTAAACAAACCTCTAAAACTCCCACCTCTGAAGAGGAATGAAGAAAATTGGTAAGTTGGCCATCTACAAAATACACACACACGGATAGACAGTTTTGGACTTGAATTCCAAGTTTGTACTTATTTAGCAGCTTCTGACACCCCAAACTACTAGTAAATTCTCGTCCTAGTTTAACGTCGTTTCGGACGAGAAACATATAAATAAATATTAGAAAAAATTAATATTCTGTTTGCAATAATACCTTTAACAACAAAATTTAAAATATATTCAACAAATCAATAAAATGATATCAAGATAATAAAATTTCATGTGATAATAGGTATTTATTATCATGATATATTGTTGCTATTTTAATTATCAAATAAAGCGAATCAACATTGGCATACAATTATATTTCTATTCAATTGGCAAATTTCTCGTCGTTTATAGATTTACTTAACCGATTTATAAGCATCATATTTTTAAATAAAAATTAAGTCTATAAAATATAAAAAAAATATATTATTACACCATTTAAAAAAGTAAAGTTTAATATATTTAAAATAATAAAAAAAACAGTGTATAAATATGATAATATATCCTTAATATTAGTATCTACCATAAAAGTGAAACAATAACATAATATTTCATATATATTATTTTATTAGCGTTAAACAATTTCAGGAAATATTTAATAGATATTTTTTAAAATATTATGTTATATACTGTATAGTAAACCCAAACAAGAAGAAAAAACGTTAAATTAAAAGTCGTTACACAAATTAGTAAGTTAATCGACATTTTAAATAGATAAAATAACGGAATTTCAATTTTATACAAAGTAATTTGTTGATATGTTTAATATGCAAAATTATATTTTAAAATAATAATTCAAAATAAAGAAGGTGCAGCTAAATTAAATACTAAATCATCTATCTGGTAATATGTCATAAATGAATACTTACTATAGTTGCATATATATTAAAGAATTGAACTGTATTCTTATTCTTTTGATAATAAATTGCTGTTTTAAAAATCAGAGCAATCACTATGTTTCACGGTATTAGCTATAATAAAAATGAATATGCTAAATTGCATTGGTTCACAGATATAAAATAATATACGAATAAATGATAAGAAATAGCTATATTATTCAAATTAACATAATTAAAAATACTGTTTCTTATTCTTTTTTTGTTTTTCTCTTTTGCGCAGTATGTATCCATCAGCACTAAAACCCAACACCATCCTGATATATAGTTTCTTCAATAATACTATTTATTTACATACCATTTTCAATGCTTGCTATGACACATTTGATATATTTACGATAAATAGTTAAATAAAACTATTTTTATCAGAGAGTATATATCAGATAATTATAAAAATACAAAAGAAAAAATGTAATTACTGCAAATACATTGCTCTATTATATAATGTTAAAAAACAATTATAGTATTGCATTAACGAACATTGAATGTAAAATCTGGTGCGGTATTTTATTAAATGCCCGGTTTTAATGCTTTAAAATTAAAACGCTGTGTACAATTAGTATCCTGATTAAATTATAGATGGGTCAGTTTAAAATAGAGTATGTTTATTATGTATAATTGAAGTAACATTAAGTAATAACATAAATTGTTATAGATGTACTTATTTGATGTGCAAAGAAAAGTAGTCATCAGGTAACAACTTATTTAATACTATTAAATTTATTATTTTTGGGTTGTTCTAAAATCTTTGTTTATGTTTTGAAATCATCTGCTGAATTTTTGACTCGATATCCCGATTATCTCAATTTATTTAATCTCCTTCCCTTGATATTTTCAATTATCAAATATAAAGTTTATCGTTGTAATATAAGCGTTGTTAAGCAATACAGGTTACCATAACTTAGTACATTTGTGATTAAATTAATATATTTTATCATTTGGGTCTTATTTACAAGCATCCATATAAATCGCTTAGTTAACATACCGGAATCTATCATTGTAGTCATGAACAATATAAACTGAATAATTGCATCACCCTTAAAAAATGTGTAGATGAATTCATTTCATCCCAGAATAACCTTATTGATTCCAATACCATAAATAAAGTGCAAAATATTTTCATGGATTGGGTTATAATATACAAAGTTCAATGACTTTTAGCAAAATGATAAAACACGTACTTTAAAAGAGTGTTGTGGAAAATTGAAAAGTTTATTATTTAAAAATAGATAAAAAGTTTTAAACTTGATTTTTGAATATGTACAATCTTGAGTTTTTAATAAAAAATATTGGTAAGACCCTGCTCTGATTTTGTATCATTTGAAAATTAGATATTCAAAAATACGAAAAGTTATACAATATTGCTTATTCACAGAAAAGGCATTGAGAATGGCATGAAAGTAAGAGAACGAATAAAGAGGTTGTGAAAAGATTTGGAGAATTGAGTGCCATTGCGGGCCATAGAAAAGAAACGCAGAAAATAACACAAAAATAACTCTTTAAATAAAAAAATTGATTATTTAATTATAGAATATGTTATAAAAGAAAGAGATAGCAATATATACAAGAAAATTTATTTTTATAAAAATATAATACACTATAAGTGTATTTGATAAAAGCTATAGTCTTAGTATGGATAAAGAAATTGATAAAAACAAATAAGGGAAAAAAGTGTAATAAAATTCATTATATAAAAAAACATGGGCATTGGAGTATTGATATCACAGAAATATTTAAAAGAATTAAATGTAACTTCTACGTTAGAGGCATGCTTCCAATTGACGATACTGAAGAGTACGCGTGAACTTATATCAATAGAGGACAGAAATAGCATTAAGGATGACATGGACGTAAGAGATCGAATAGAAGATGCTGTGAAAAAATTGGGGAATCAAGTGTTACTGGATGCCAATCGAAGTTCATAGAAAAGAAAAACAAAGAATAATACAATGCAAACCCTTTAAAAAGTATTGGAACATCGAAAAGGCTCTAAAATGAAAAATATTTATTGAGAAACGTGAATTATATACACTCTACTAATAATAACATATTAAATTAATAAAATGGTTTTTATCAACGGTTTAAAATATTAAAAATATTTGTATTTATGTTATACTGTCAAACTTATGAAAGAATTTGTTGAAAGGATATTAATATTGACACTGAGAAGGAAATTTATATCTGTAAATACATTTATATCATAAGATATGTAGTGATAAAGCATAATTGACATATTTTATGTCAAAACAGAATAAAAAAATGTTGTATTTATCATTGTATTTAAATTTATATCAGGTGTTAAAATGTCAAAACAATTTTATTCTTTTTAAAATAACTATTATAAATAGGATTGGATATATAATCAATGTAAAAAAAAAAAACAATACGAGAATTAATGAATATACAAACTAAATGTGTATACATAAAAAAAGAAATAGCATGAGTGCACTTTTTTTATTAATAATCTAAAAAGAATAATAGTAGAGAAAATATTGTTTTATAAAATTAAAGACATTTTAACTGAAATAAAAAGTGTCTCATAAAGTTATTAATAATTCACGAATAAAACTATTGTCTATATATAAGGTATATTATTTTAATAAGTAAAAATATAGGTTACATTATTTATTCATATTACATTATAGCATAGGTGGGTGAATAAGAAATACCTTTCATTTTTGGATGCCCAAGGTAAAAAGATATTTGTGAAAATTCTTCTGGCAAATCGTGATAAACATTATCAGAAACAATTATACATTCATATTTGTTTAAACTCAATAATCTTGATGCATGATTCATATACTGCCCCATAAAATATTTTTTTATAATTGCTGAATCATCGAATTTTTCAATAACACCATATTCAGACTTTGAAATACCAATGCGTAATGAATAATTTTTCTTATATAATAGCGAATCAAATATATTTCTACCTTCGCTTACCAAGTTTTGTAATATCATAGAAAAAGCGACTGCTGTATAAGAATCTGGGAAAACCAAAATGCTAAAGTCTAAATAATTTTCTTTGATATGTACTCCGAAAGCATTGGCAAGCTCCATTAAAATATTTTGATAAGCCATATCCATTGCCCTAATTTCATGCGCATCCCATTTTTTGTATTCTTTAGCTATATTATCATATTTGCATTCATTGAAATCAAAAGTATTATTTGAACTCGTTGCAGTTTTGCTTTCTTCATTGATAAACTTTACAAAAACAACAACACGTTGGTTAAGAATTGAATGGGATTTTCGAATTTGAAAATTTAACTCCTTTAAAATTTCCATCCTTCGTCTCAACCTCTTTTTCCTTATTGTAAACAACCAGTTGAAATAAAATTTTATTTGCATTTCTTTACTTTCAAAATAATATCGCACCTTATCCGAAGGATTTACAAAGCTACTATTTCCGATTTTATAATTCCTATTAATAGGTTTGTCTTTAAAGAATCCGACTATGTGTCGTAAAATAAAGCTGACCACTCTCATTGGCATAAAGAGAATATCCATTTTATCAAATATAATAAACAATATAAATTTAACAATTTTTGACATAATATGTTCATCTTCCTCTTCTTTATCATCTCTTTGATCTGTTTTTTTTTCAGTGAGCAATAGATAAATAATACTATATATTATTAATAATAAATATGCAGCTGTAATTAAATAATTCCTCTTAGATATACCAGATTTTTTTTCATTTTTAACTGATGAAAAAGCGTTATCACCAAAAAACACTTTAATAACTTTATCATCCACGTCCGTTATATCAGATTTAATAACTTGTCCGTTATTTCGCACATATTTATGGTTTACATCCATAAAAGATTTCGCTATCGATTTATTATCAGAAAATATTCGTTCATAAACTAAAATATAAAAATCAAACGTAATTTGTGGGATCATCTGTTCCAAAGTTTCACCTTTAGTTAAAAAAAAGATTAATTCGTCAAATTCGTCGCCACTAACTTTGCCAATAATAAAGTAACGCCTCTCGTAATATCCACCTTCGTAAAGTAATTGCGTATAAAGTGAACGTGTACTTTTAGTTTCAAGGCATCTGAACGTGCCATTCTGTAATAAAACGAAATCACTAAAAAACCCTTTTTCAAACTCAGGATACACGCTGCAAAGTTGTATCTCTTGCATACCCGATTTATTTTTTTTATCAACATGTTTTCTATCTCTTCTTCGTTTCACCATGTTACTAATTTTTTTTTAATTTTTTTATATTTATTTAATTTATACGTTTAAGGAAATATTATGTAATATGAAAATTTATCTTTGGTAATATTGCGATATAATAGTAGCACGATAAACCAATAATTCCTCAAGTGGATATATATGTTTACCCTATTTATAGACAATTTGGTTCAAAGCTATTGCTTCAGCAATTATTTTGTGCATGGCTTTAAATGCGATAATAATACTAGCTTAGAGCTGATCTGTGGGAAAACATACTATTGTATATTAAAAAAGAGTAGTATATGATTGGATATTATAAATCGTTGTTAGGTCAGAATAACTGATATTTAGGATGATGAGATATTATTTATAACGGATATTGTAATTTATCATTAAAAGTAATATACATTTTATTATGTGTATTTGGATGTTTAATATGTTTTATGATAATATTCATATCGAGAATATATTATGAATAAAGTGTAACAACAAAATTAAAATGTTAAACGAAACTTAAGATAATGAAAACTCCATTTATTTAAGGGTTAATGCTATATATTATTCTTTATCTTTCTTTTCGATGGCCTGCGGTTGGCATCCAGTGACACTTGCTTCTCCGAATCTTTTCACAGCATATTCTACTCAGTCTCTTACGTCTATGCTATCCTCAATGCTTCTTCTGTACTCAAGTGATATGGTTTCGATCGTTTTCTCCAGTACCGTCGATTGGATGTATGCCTCTATCGTAGGGGTTATATTTAATTCCTTAAGATAATTCCTGCGGTACTTGGTTACCACACCATCCCATGTCATAACATAAGGTATTATTTTAGTTTTTGCTTTGTATAGCAAGCTTAATTCGTTCGCCAAAAGGTCGTATTTCCTCTTCTTCTCCGTTTCAACAATTCGGAGATTATCTTGGCTCGTTATACCAACTTCAACTAATATAATTTCATTCTCCTTCTCATCGTAAATAAATATATCTGGTCTATTATTTTTTATTAGGATATCAGTCCTTATCCTTGTATCGACCTGAATTTGGGCTCTTTGATTTTCCATGACTTCCTGGACTGAATGAGTTCGTAGTTTTTTTGGTTTTTTAAAGCCGTACTTATTCGCAAGTAGAAGGTGAACACACCTAAGTACCTCATTATGCCTTCGCGTATAGTCATGACCAAGCATTCGATCACAACCTGTTGCCAGATGGTTGATCGACTTTTTTGCTTTACCCCAATGCTGGCATTATAAAGCATTATCTCTACAAAAAACGTTTCTATCTTGGATTAGCAATAAATTCCTTCAGCACGTAGATCAATATTCGCATATTATATCCAAGTATAAGAGTATTTTACACTAATAAGCTCATTTGAGCGGGCCCTGTTTAACTTTTAATGAGATTTTTTTTATTAATTTCGTCATAAAGGAACATACGCTGAGCATTTAAAAACTCTTGGCAGAAACGTCGTTAGAGAGTATTTTAAACTTATGTATTGGTATATTAGAAAGAGTGAGTTTTATTTTGCTCTTCAACTTTCAAGACCGCTGCTCGTCTTGATGAAATATTTTTATATCTTTTTGGCGTGTCTAGTAATTGAAAAAGCATGTACTCACTTTTTATCTCTACAGAATGGAGACATCTTCCTTTTTTTGTTCGGGGAAGATATAACCTCTCTTTACACCCAGGCCTTAAATGTATCTTATGTTTAAAAAGAGCTTGGTGTATTTCAAAATTAAAGCTTTAAAAAGTCAGCAAATTCAAGGTGTTGTAGTCCAATGTGATAAATGACAAAAGAAATGGCATGCTCGTTTATTGCTTTAAATAAATTTTTTGAATTGAAAGTAGAATTTCACAACCTATTCACTCTTGCCAATGACTTAAATCTTACCTTCTCGAATGATTCTCGCATAATATTGCTGCTATGATCTTCTATTATACCTAAGTATTTATATACTCACATACCATCTAGTAGTGTTTTCGCACTATGAGTCATTCGTGACCGACTCCTCTCATTTTATATACAGCCCTATGGCTTTGAAAAAAGAATCGTTTACCATAATGTCCATTACCGTGCTGTTAGTTGCCAAGAGTTTGAGATCATCAATAAATAATAGTTGATTAGTAGCATGTGAATTTTTTTCCGTTTGTATTGACAGCTTAAACTATATTTCATTAAGCCTTCGACTCAATAGATCGATACATAAGACGAAAAGAAGAGTGCTTAAACTATCGCTTTGAAGTATTCCTTTCTTCATTCTTTTATTGTTTGTCCTCTCTGATCTAGCTTTTACATCTAAGCTCCACATAGATGTTATCTCTACAACAAAGCATGCTATTTATTTGAAAAAACCAAATTTGGATATATACTCTGCTAAGTATTCTGGTAAATAAAATCAAAAGAATTCTTTAATCGAGGTTGATAAAAAATATATATTTATACTTCTTTTAATTAAAATTAAAGTTTCAAAAATTTTTAGGTTCATCTATTCTATTTTGTTTTCTTCCACTTGTGGTGCATATGAAAATATAATTTTATTAAATTTTAACTTTTTGCATACCATTTTTCTATTAGATTTAGCACCGTTGATTTTAGTATATTTTCAAATGAACTTATAGTGTTTACATAACACTGTAGATGAGATATACATCAATATCTGTACTGGTATTTTAGAATTTTTCTTATGAAATTTAATTGTCACGCTTTCGACTTAAAATATTTTAGAATTTATAATATCGGAATTATAGAGCAAATGCATTTTTTAGAAATATTTATATTTCATTATTTCTGCTTAATTATATAATATTGGTTTAGCTTCTAATATCACCCTTGTACAATATGATTTCATTATATCAACAAAACCAATTATTCGTAAGTCCCTTATATAATAAACTAATTTGAATAAATTTTAAATATTTATCAAAATTTACCCATGATTAGGCATCTTATTGTGTCTGGTATGAGCGGAAGCGGCAAATCAACTCTTATTAGTATGCTAATAAAAAAATATCCTGATGTGTTTCAATTAAGTGTTTCTTATACAACTAGAAATAAACGAGACAACGAAACAGATGGTGTACATTATCATTTTATAACTAATGAAAATTTTTCAAAAATGATACAAGAAAATCAATTTATTGAATATACATTGTATAATCAAAATTATTATGGAACACCATTTTTAGAGAAAAGTAGTAAAGTGATTATATATGATGTTGATCGGAAAGGAATTAGGAATTTAAAAAGGAAATTAGAAGGAAAATTCGTTTTCATATATTGTAAAAAGGATGAAATAAGAAGGCGAATAATAGAAAGATATGGCCGTGCATTAACAAATTATGAGAAGGAGGATGTTGAAAGAAGAATCGCATATTATGATAATGATATTAAATATTTTAAAGATGGAAATTATGATATTGGCATAGAAAATGATAATCTTGAATCAGCTTTTAAAGTATTCGAAGAATTTGTATTGAAAGAAATTATAAAAAAATAATTATATGTTATTTTTAGCTGGCATGATGGGGCTATTCATTTTAGTTAAATATTATGAAATAGCATTCCAACTTTATTATATAATAGACTCTTTTTTTATTTTATTAAATATTCTTAAAAGTTTATAGCATATTAATAAATTAATATTAAATTAACTTTGTCTTTATTTACTATTGTACGTCTATAGTGTCTAATGATATTCGTTTTTCAAACATTTACATTTTGTCTTCTTTATTATCGATTATATCATATCACCATTATCAGGCGTGCTAAGGTGATATAACTTTGAGCAATTCTGAATATTATCAATTATAATATGAACTTGTATTATAAGAGTTATATTTAAAAAGCAACATCTGTGATATGCAAAAACTACTTATTATATGCTTTAATGTGATAGTTTTGTTTTGCATAGAAAATCTATTAAAATAGAATTTCTATATATATAAACAAAATTTTCACGATTTATACTTCCTTTGCTATACTCTAAAGGCTCACTTTATATATAGGAATGATCAGTTAAGTTCTTAACCCAGTGCAGCGATTGTATCAATTGAAGCGAATGTCTTTTTTTAGGTACTCATAACGCTGTTAATCGAAGCTCTATTCGTCTATTGAAGTCAAATTGACTTTGCAAGCAAGACAGAGTACCTGTAGCTTGGCAGTTTCGGTATCTTAGTTTCATTCTTAAGCATCCATATATAGCCAAGATCTAACTTACCTGGAATATCCTTACTGCAAACACCCCTATATATGCGGAACGTATGCGCGTTGTCTTAGTTTATTCTGGGTGCGGAATCTGTTTTAGTATTATTTTTGTTTCTTTAAATACGCCTTTTTTGCTCTAGATAGAACTGAGAATGTTTTTGTAAGCTGTAAATTATGCAATGGTAGCACTAACTGATGAATGTGTCAAACTTGATTGCTTCTTAACTAACCACTGAAACTACCAGCTCTGAGGAGGAATGAAGAAATTTGATAAGTTGGCCATCTACATAACACACACATAGATCGACAGTTTTAAATTCGCATTCTAAGTTTGCACTTTCCAGAAGCTTCTAATACCCAAAACTACTAATAAGTTTTTGTTCAAGTTTAACGACGTTTTGGATGGTTTGTATATTGTTTTATATATTGAATATTCTATTTTTATAGTATATTAATCACGTGATTCATTATTTAGATATCAGTTTTAGCTTATATAAAAAAATTTCGTTCTTCTGTATTTTCTATAAACCTTTGTATTTCTTACTTTTTTATAATACATATATTATGTAAAAATGTAGTATATTCGATTTTTCAATTCAACATTTTCTCACAGACATTTTACCGTTGCGATTTAGTGTGACAACACCCTAAGCAGGCTTTAATAAAATATTCTTCGTTTTTTAGTTGAAAGTTTATTTACAATATCTAAATATTCCTAAACACCTTTTAATGCTATGAATACAATTATGATCAAATATCTGATCACAACTACTTGCCAGGCGCAACTTTTTGTGTTCATTTCAGTATTTGCATTGCAGAGTACATCCTTTCTAAAACAATTATATTTTAAATAAATACAATTTTCTGCAAAGTATTGCTAATCATATGTTTTATCCAAACATCATGTAATTAAGGTTACCATTCCATTATATCACATCTTTATATCTTCTTATACATTTTATCTTTGTTGATTATGTTATATAATATCTCATGCTATGAATTGAATATATCCCTTCAAGAAATATTGTTCAATGAATAATTAGTATTTAGGTAGTGATTATAGCGTGTTGCGTTATGTTCTTTGACTTTTTAAATAGATTATTTCTTGTGAAAATATTTTTATTATTATTTAGGGTCGTATATAGCTATACATATATATCTACGAGCGCTTAAAAAATTGTACTTTCATTTAGTTCAAGAGATCGTTGAAAATGAAATAGCGAAAATTTATTTCGACACCAAAATAGAAAAATAATATTTCGCTGAAACATAATAGACCGATACATATATTTACGATAAAAGGTTAAATAAAGTAATTTTAGTTAACTTCGGCATAACGAGCCAAGACAATCTCCAGATAGTTGAAACAAAATAAAAGTACGAATTTCTGGAGAATCAACCTAGCTTAATATATAAGGCAAACATAAAATTATACTTTATGTTAAGACGTAGGGCGGTTTGTGTTTGAATAATACAAAGGATATCTACAAGAATTAAAAATAACCACACAGATTTAAGAGTACATCCAATTTACCGTACTTAATAAGATTATTGAAATCGTAATATTTGAGTTTAGACGAAACATTAATGATGGAATGGAGGCAGTGGAAAGGATCAAAAATGATAGTAGTATTAGATGCCAATCAGAGGCAATATAAAAAAAATAAAATAAAACTAAGTAAATTACCTTTTATTTAAATAAAATACCCAGTATTTTTCTCTGTGAAATAAAAACTTTTTTGCTCTAAATTTGAGAAAATATAATATCTTCACTATTTATACAAAAAATTGATATCTATATGTTTAACAAGAATTTGAAGTGCCTCATATCAAAAATATTAAAACCAAATGGCGTATAAAGTTCAATTTTAATATGTTAATTTACAAGAATAATAACGTGCAAATTGATGTTTATAAAAAAAGTATGGCTTTATTTAGATAAAACACCTGATGAGTCAATAAGTGCCTGAATTATAGATTTTTCTAATATTAAAATAATATTTGAGACCAACAAATATCTCAATTGAATAATCAATTTTTTTTAATATTCATAATATTATAAATCGGGAGATCGAGTAGAAGATGCTGTGAAAAGATTCGGAGAAGCAAGTGCCACTGGATGCCAACCGCAGGCTATCAAAAAGAAAGATAAAAATAATATAGCATTAACCCTTAAATAAATTTTAGTTTATACATATAAAATTAGATAACTTTTAATTTACATCATAAGCATTTAATTCCAAAAAAATGAGAAATACCGGCAATTGTTATTTGCAGATAGGCACAAACAAATATATAAGTTTTAATTCAAGTTCAGATAATCCACTCATTTGTCAAATTCGATATTTAATGTAGTAAATTAATATCTTTATTTAACTTCATTTATATCATATAAAATTTACTTATATATTTTAATAAAACAAATATATATATTATTTTTGTATCCTTTTATTTTTATTATTCCCGTATATTACATTTCCTAGAAAAATGTTTTATATGCTTATAAAGTCTTTTTCTTTTCTATTATATTCAATGCTATTGTCTATTTGAATATTAAATTCATGTTTAATAACTAGGAGAATGTATGATTTGCTTATTTGCCATGTCTTTATTTAATCATACTATTAATTATTAATCTATCATTTGCACTTTATGTTTTTTATTAACAAATTACTTTTTATATATTTTTAATATTGATACTAAATTATCTAAAAAGCACTTTGTTAACTGTTATCAAATATTGCTGTAAAAAGTGTTTGAAACTTAGAATGAACTTTATTTACAAATAAACAGTTAATCTGTGTAATCAGCTACTAGTCGTAGTATATAGTAGATTTAATATCAAAGATAATACAATATTGAGTAATTTTTAATTGATTATAAAAAGAGTATTTGCAAAATTAAATTGATTAGTAATAAAATGTGCAATGATAGAATTTATTCATCAATTGATAATAGCATCAGTCATAGTAGTATAGCTTTATAATATAAATATAATCGAATTCCATTAATCTGAATACAGAAAAGTATAGAGTCGGCCGAAATACAAGATTTAAAAATGAAATATATAAAATATAATTGTAAAATTATGGAAGGGTGTAAAAAAAAATCGAGCTCTGGATACAAAAACAAAAAATCCCTAAAAACAGAGCACGTGGCGGAAGGGTCTGAGCCTACGATGGCAGTCAGCGAAGTAATTGCCTCTAATCAAGTCC